>JAQIFY010003827.1:0-12243 GCA_028533085.1 Varecia variegata
AAAAAAAACACAAAATGAAACAAAACAAAACCCTCTCCAAGTCTTTTCAGATTGGCTTTGTGTTGGGGCACTACTTAGCCAGACCGTAAAATCTCTGCCTTATCTTTCACTTTTTGTTCACAGGCATAATCCTCCAAATTATGTTCCCTCTTAATCCTCCAAATTATGTCTCTTATGAAAGAGTAGAATGAATCTGCCAAAACTTGCAGCTATTTTTCAAACAAAACTCTGGTAATAAAATTGAATTTTTCTGGATAAAGCACAAAATAGTGTTTTAAAATGGGAATGCTATGATTTTTTTTTTTCTGTAACAGAAAGGAATGGAACTACATATACATCAAAGTTGCACTCCTAATAGCAAAAATATGTCTCATTATTAATGTTATCCTTGGGGAAAAAAGTAGAATATACTGTTTGCAAAATTATCTGTCAAAAGACACTGTCAAAAGCCATATTTTTTTAGTGGCTCTAGATGTAGTAAATATTATGAGTAACTGTTAGTAGACTCCTGCTTTATTCAATGTAACAACTACCTTTTTTTCTAAGTTTTAATCCTGCTTCTGCCTATGTGAGAGCAAAACACTCAGTCTTTCAATCTGGTTAGTCTTGATGACACATCCTGTAGGAGAAAACACTTCCTAGTATTCTGGATCATTTGGTATGCCATGTTGCATTAATAGATTGGAAAATGTGGATTCAGACTGAGGCAGCACTTGATAGACACCAGAAGCTTTATTCACAGAGGAGAGTCGGCAGACAGCAACATGTCTCTATATTACTGTCTTATCAAACTGAGGTCACTGGGAGACGTGGGTGGGTTTTTTGATTGTCTTGTGTGAAGTGGGTTTGCTTTTCTGCATAAACGTGCATGGGTTGATGTTGGGAAAGGTGAGCACATGAAATTCTGTAATGAAGGATGAGATAAAAGCATTTTAAATGACAACAATAATTCCCTCAGAGGCCAATTCTATGTGTGAGATGATGTGGGGGAGTAGAAGTAGACGTAATATCCCCGCCTGCTGTCATCTCCCACGGAGCTGAGATAGGCGTGAGTCACCCAATGCTTAAGGAAAAGCAGATCACTGCACAGCTTGGGAACAAAGCTCAGTGGGTACCCTTAAGGTTCAAAATATAAAAGATTTGAAGGGGGACATGAGCAGGCTGAAGGAATCCATTTTATCCCTATTCTGCTGCGGGGATGAGAGGACCGTTTGGAAAGGATGGAAGAGGGTAAGATAGGAACAAGCAAGTGTGAAGAATCATTTATCCTGAAGCCCTGTCTTCAAATAAGTCCATAGTAGGGGACTCTATGGAACCCTTCCCTCACATTTAGATACCTGAATGTGAAAGATGTACTCAGAGTGGGTGCTTGGAGAGGAGACTGCCTACTCCAAGAGGAGTTATGAAATCATCCTGTTGCTGCATGGGAGAGATTCATCTGGCAAAACCCCACATGAGCTGCAGATGGTATGTGAGAAGACCTAAGAGCTACTGTGGGCGCCAAGAGGCACAAGAGGTGTGAGGCAGTGGTTGTGAGCAAGGTCTCTGGGAGATATCAGAACATCATGACCAGGTCCACCCTGAGTAACCTACAACTGATCCACGTAGAGCAGAGTGGAAGTTGCTTGAGCCTTGGGATCATTTGCTGTCCAGGCGGAAGACCAAGAAGCGGGTCCCCTGTCCGTTGCCCCCAGGACTAACTCTAGGGTCGACGGGAAGGTAGACAAATCCTGGTGGGCATTTTGAAGCTGAAGGTGACATAAATATAATCCTGGCTTGACTGAGCAATCTGTGAACTGGACTGAGTTCCTCTGAAATGATTACATTGATTTTCTACGTGAGAAAGAATAGGAGCTCAAAATAGAAAATTGGATTGAGTTAGAAAAAAATTGCATTTTTCACACTTGAGGCTGCAGCTGAGAAATTCATAACTGCAATATGATTCTAACTGCTTTGCTTAAGTAGCTTATCTCAGAGATATGGACAATAATCTACTGGCTTATGAGAGCCTACTGTGATCAACTCTCCCCAGCTCAGCATTATTAGGTTGGTAGCTTGAAATATGCCATAGAGGGAGCATTTACACCACAGGAATTGACAGATGCTACAAAGCAGGACTCCCCCTCAGAGAACAAGTTATTAAACATTTACCAACATACCACTGACCTGAACTTATCACTCATGAGAAAATAAATATACAATGATGTTGGAAAAAAAGACATTAGATTTTCTTTGAAAGATTGGACTATGATGTAAAAGATCTGAACCAAAAGAGTTTGACATATTCCCAGTGCTTGATTATTTCTTGCTTAAAAAAACCTTATAAATATGTTACTGTATATATTCACAATGCACATCTAAGTTCTTTAGCATATCTTAAAAAATTGTTTCCAGATCACACACAGCAAATAGGTTAAATAAGTTAAAACATTCAAGCCTTCAGCTTTGGAGTTGACATGCCTGTTGATTTAATGTTTGATTTTATGTTTAAAAAGAAGAACATTTCTCCATTCAGTGTCTATCTTTGATCAAAATATCTAGTAATCTCTGATAGAGTCACAGAATCTTCTGTTTTTCTCAGTAACTGGTCAACACAAATTAAAATATTTTTTGTTTAACAAATATCAAGAGTGAGAAGTTAAACCAAATTGCTTTGGAAGCCACCCACACAGATCAAACTGTCCCCTATCAGGCTGGGTATAGCTCAGTAAAAGATTGCAAATTCTGTATTATCTTCTTGTAAAACACTGTGAGATAATCACAAATATTATTAGTGATCTTAAAATAGTGTTTATCCTATACATTTAAAGTGGTGGAGGGCTAATTTATCTAAAATTGGCGATCAATGTGTGTCAAACACATAGTACATGGGTGCTAAAAGTTTGAGTGCCAGGTTTCCTTGTCTTCCAGTGAAAAACTTTCTACAATCTGGCTCCACTCTCCTTTCTTGCCTTCATGGCCACTGCCCTCCTCATGCCCCCTGTTGGTCCTGTCAGTGCAATTACTGCCATTCTGAAAAATGTGCCTCGTGTTGGTTTGCCCTCATGTCATTCCTCTGCTTGGAAGGCTCCAACCCTTCATTTTGGCCTTTCAAAATCCCACCCTGGGACCTGCACGAAATGTTTCCCCTTCCCTAATCACTCATCCAGCAGTGCTCTCCCTATTCTGAACTTCTCAAGTGCTTGTTTTGTTTCAGTCCCTCATGTAACACGTGTCACCTGCCGATGTGCCATCTTTTTCTTTCATAAAAGATGAACTCCCTGGAGGTGGAAGGCAAATCACATGGACTGAAGAATAGCCCTGGAGTCAGACTGTGTTTAGGGTTTCCCATCGGTGTGTAACCTCTCGCAAGTGACTACACATCCTTTGGTCTCAGTCTCTTCATGTCTAAAATGGGAAAAACAACAGTCTCCATCGCATAAGCCTATCGTGAAAACCAAATAAGTCAGGACAGTGAAGCACTTAGTATGTTGCAGAATAGTTAGGTGTTTCCTGTTTATAGCTAGCAGAGTCATTCCTAGCATTTCTTTTGATTATGTACATGCTGTTGAATATATTGATCACATTTTGGTTCAGGGTTTTAGAAAGTAAATTGAGAGCAGTAGTGATGGTGATTATAATGATATTGATAATCCCTTGGATATAGTAGTTTTCTTTGTTTGAAATCTTTGTGTGTGATCTAGTCCTGAAAACTATAATATGCCTCTGTGATTAGAGAGATAAGTTCTGTATTCTTTGCTATGGTGAGGTGGCATTCAGGTACTTTTTAAAAAGTGGTCTTTCATAACCTTCTAGTATCTGGTGTTGCCCAGAGGTCACTGAACTTCCGTAATTTTTATTAAGAATTAGAAATGCTCTAAATATCATAGCTACCTCCCCATTAAATATATAACATCTCACTTCTGCCTCCTTTCTATTTTAAAAAGGTGTTAGGATAGTTTCTAAATTGTTTTTAGATTGTTGAATAATATAAACTTTACTTTGTAGTCTAAACACAAACCATATTAATTTACATTTTAAGATATTTAATTATGTTAAGACATTGCATCAATATTCAGCAAATATTCATTCATTCATTGGAATTCAAAATATGTTTCAGACACTCCTAAAAGATTGATGGGAGTTAATAAAAATATTTCTTAGAAAAGAAATGACAAAAAGAATTTAAGATCCTTTGAAATGTTGGCTTTGATCATTGTAAAGGTCTGTCATTTTACTTTGTTACTGGAAAGGCAAAGCTCTTATAGCCTTTTGACCTTCTGAAGTCATCTCAGTACCTATCTAATTTATTTCAATTGCTCTGAGTTTGGCCATATTAGAACAATAACAACTCAACTAATAAGAAGCCCCACTTTTATGTTTGACCAGTTTACAAGTTTTAGCCAAGTTGCATTCAAATATGACAATGGCATTTTAATATGGGATTTGATTCTTAATTATTAATTAACAAACATCAGTAAACTCTCTTCTTTCATATTGCAAAGTTCTTATGTGTAACAAGCTAGATTATGGGAATGATGGTAATTGAACTGCAGCTGAGAGTTGGAGGGAAGAAAGTAGTGGCTGAGTGAGAGGCTTAGGAAATTGTGGAGAATGAGAACAGGTTTCACAGGAAAGTGTACTGTTTTCTGAGGCTCCAATGTCACACTGGGATTGTGTTAAATGCTTTGCCCCAAAAGATGCCTTTTGTTACCAAGAGAAAGCCCAATCTGCTTTTACCAAAACAACTCTGGGAACAATGGTGAGAAAGGATTAGCTATTTAAGAGGCACATGTTAAAGACTTCTAGAAGGGCCCTCAAGCAGGAACACAATTTCCTGTCTTCCTCTCCAAAGCCGAATTCTACAGGTCTTGCTTCCTTCATTCTAGTCAGAGCAGCCCCTCTGATCTAAAGCAAATCACTCCATTGTACTCTAAATCTTTTATACTTCTTAGGCTTCCTATTGCTTTGATTTTACATTTTTCAATTTTCCCTTCTACTAATGACTGCTTACTTTCAGCACCATTATCCAGAATGTTTTCGTAACTATCACCCTTGACTTTGCCTTCTCCCTTCCCAACATCTCATAGTGCCCCCAACATCTGATTTCTCTGGGCTGTCCACAGATCACCAGATCCTGCCAATGCTACCTCACTAAGCTTTCCCAAATGCTTTCATGTCTTTTCCTTCTTTCATTCACTCAATACGGCTTTATGAGGAGTTTTCTATGTGCCAAGAACTATTCCAGCAGGCAAACACTATGAAAGCAGAGACTTCCTTCTGTTTTGTTCACTTTCATGGTGTTTGCAGGCTAATAGAACATTGTTCTTGTTCAAGCCTTGGAATCTCTAACTCCAGTTAGTACAACAACCTCCACATGAGTCTTTCTTTTTGCTATAATTTGATCAAGGAGATCTTTCTCCACTGCCAATTGGCAAGGTACTCACTCTTAGAATCCTCTAGGGGTCCTAATTTTCCTTCTTCCAGTGTTTGGTATATCCTTTATGGCCCTTAATATTGGCTTCTGCTTACCATTCCTGTCCCATATCTCCTCATATAGGCTGATTCCTAACACTGTATTCTTTGCTCCAACTATCTTGGACAATTTGAAGTCCTCGAGCATGCTACAATTTCCAGAGGCAAACTCTGGAAATGGGAAACCATTACTCCTTCTTCCCCTCCCAGGTAATTCCTGTTAAATCTTCAGAACTCAATGTAGATGCCAGCTCTCCCTGGATGTCTTCCCTGACTTTTTATGGTGGATCATGTGCCTCTTCTTTGTGCCAACTTACGATCTTATCCCTGTCATCTCACTTGTCACAAATCCATTTTTCTCAGGTGAATACAATATCTTTTATTTGAAGATGGTGTCCTGTTGAAATTTATACCCCCAGCGACAAGCCAATAAATAGAGAAATTATTATTTTTTAACTGAGTGGTTGAATGATAAGGGCTCAAACTAAGGTCCAAAGAAAAGGAAGGAGCTACTATAAAAATCACTTTGAAGGCAAGAGTGACCAGTTTTGGCAGCTTCTATACAGTGTTATTGAATAGGAATTATTAGAAATGATTTTGAGATTTTTAGTCCAAATGAATGGAAGGTTGGAATTGTGTGGCCGTCTAGTTTTGACCGGGGGTAAAGCGTCCATTTTTGAAATGCTGAGTTTGAAATAGCTATAGGGCATCCATGAATAGACATATAGGAAGCATTCAGGATCTGGGATATAGATTTCAAAGGAAAATCGGAGCTAGCAAAAAAAGATTTAAGCTTCATCATTCAAAAAACATCATTGTAGCCACAGGCATGAGAAATGTAGTTCACTGAGAATGTTAAGTAAAAGGACAAGAGAGTTGTGTTAACTTTTTAGCAAAAGTAAACAAAAGGAGCTCTATGAAAGATGCTGAAAAGGGCTGGTCAGAGAACTTGGGGGAAAAAAAAAACCCAAGAAGTTGCAGTGTCACATGGAGCCAAAGAAGGAGGAGCTTGCCTTAAGCGATGGAATTTAATAGATATATTTCCTGATGGGTTTTCTCTCAAGTCATTTACTGACGTAGATGGATATTCTACAGATACAGATGTCAGCATAGCAGAAGCAAAAAGCTGTTGTTCTTTTGTTTTGAAAGCATCATCCCTCAAGAATCATGTAAATCAGGAATTCATTATTGAAACTACTTGTAGATCATCTGGGAATTCCTCTTAAATACAATGCCCCTGCTGTCATGTTGTCCCTCCCATTTCTATATAAAGGAGCATAAAATGCTAGAAAGATTGCATCCAGGCTTGAATGTAATTTTACAAAAGAATAGATTTAAAGATTTCACCGAGGGCAATTATACAACACAATATTCTTCTTCTCAGTTGTGCATCTGTTGAAGGAAAAATTGATTCCATTAAATGAAAATATAAATTTCTTGACATTTATGGCTATTGAGCTTGGCTGACTCTGAAAATGTTATATTTCCTAAAATTACAAATTGCTAATTTCTTAAACGAAAAAGCAAAATTCTGAATTCTGAAGGTGCATTTCAAGCAGCAACACACTGACCTTTTTTTTTTTTGTTCTTAAGTAACTGTGGGTTGGTTACGCACTTTCAGAAAACAGGTATAATAAAAGCAATAGCAACTGCAATGCAATAATTCATGCTGGTAATTGATTCTCCTTTTTGCTTATCAAAAGTATTTGCTTTCTATAATTATTGTAGCTCTCATCATGAACACGCACTGAGCTGTTTCTGTTAGGATTCTGTTTTTCAGCTGCCACATTCTCCTCTGTGGTAGTGGTGTGCGGAAAAACACAGGGGTGTGGATGAGATTCATAGCATTGCCAGAAGCAATTTGAAATTGGCTAGGCAGAAGCACAACCTGTTTTTTTTTTTTTTTTTTTGTCCATCTTTTCTGATCCAGAAAATGTTTGCATTAACTCTCATTCCCAGCTGGAAGCACTACTTTCTTATGACTCAGTGGATCAATATACACTGGGAACTGTGAACTATGATGGGTGGCCTGACAATCGTATGAAAGGCCTCATTGGTTTGAGTGGAAATGAGGTTGCATTGTGAGACTTTCTTTTTATCAAAAAGGACAATTTAGAACTTTCCAGTATACATTACAAATAGAAATAAGATGGAGATAAACAGAGCAAAATGATGTTTTTTTCCCCCTCTTCTGTTTGCAGTTCTTCATCTTTCACATCCTGACAAACTTGATCACACTCCTTCAAAACACTAGCTGTTGGGAAAACCAGAGAAATTTGCCTACTGTTTCTAATACAGAATAATTAGTGGCACATAAGTTGAGAAGGGTTTTATTTCTCAGCTTAGGAGATACGATGACAAGTACAATTACAAGTTTATAACCATAGGTTAAAGTCAGATTAATAAATAAAGGAAAAGTGCCTAGATTGAAAAAAAATCACCCACTGGTGGTTCATTACATTTGCTTCTATTTGCATTCTTCACTATTTTAGCACAGTATAATATCAAAAAATCAAAATATGTTGAAACTTGACATGTTTTATTTAGCGAGGTGTAGAAATCATTTAAAACACATGTAATAATCAGGGATGATTCAAAAAGTCTAATTGTGTATCAATCCTTGACAAAACTAATGGTAATGTATCATAATTTTGACATAAACCTCATAACAGCACATTTTTTCCTCTACATTTTTCATACAACCGTAACCCTTGTGTGTTCCTCTTATTTGTTCGTAGGCCAGGAGCCAGATGGAGCTGGCTGGGGTGCACGGATGTTAGAGGAAGCAATTCATTGTGTCGCAAAAGGATCTGCAATTGAAAGCCTTTTTAGAATTGGATGTATGCACAGGGGAATATTATACCTGCTGGCTTCAAATTCTGAATTCTATTTGCATACCACTCCATCATTCTACTGTAGAACATATCTATTAAAGCCAGTAGATAATATATACATATTTATGCTTATCTCTGTCTAGTTTATACTGAAAATCATTGTGATATCCAATGAATGTGGAGTGGTTCTCCTCTAGAGCATGAATGTGACTGTGTTAACACTATCCATATGGCAAAATGCTTTTTTAATCAGATAGATGCATTACTTCTGGTTGACCATGTATATACACATATAAACAGCAATATTCTTGGCAATCTGCATATAGTTTTATAAAATCATAATTTATAAAATTCATCATTGGCAGCTTTTAGGACATTAGGCACCCAAATAAAATGCTCATACCTATGCTATGACTATCTCATAGTGCTACAACAGTACATTCATCATTCAGATCTGAAATATTGGTTGATACAGTTTTCTCAGTACAGTTTCAAACTCTTGAGTCTGAAGGTTAGGTTTGTAGTTGAGGAATAACATGAGAACAACCCATATTTTTCAGTGTTGTCAAAACTAGCAGTTGTGAATATTGTCAAGGTGGGAGAGAGATCCTGTTTATTATTCAGTCCAGAGACTATTTCCCATAAATGACCGCATATTAGATCACCTCAAAATCCCCAGCCTCTGCTGGATAAAGTTGCCTCTTTTGGTTGTGTCAGTCCCAGATAAATGCTCTGAATTTCTGATTTTCTAACCTTTCTGCTACTCGTTTCCAAATGGTGGGTGGTATATGAGGAAATTAGATGACATCATGGCACGATCAGGTGGGGATCCCCTGGCAAATGTTGGTTGTTGTGCCATTGGCTTCCACAAGATTGCTGGTTGTATCCTTGTGCCCAGGACGTGATACCTGCTGAGTGAGGCTGAGTTGGTCCTGACACTGGGTATTTGTTGACATATACACCGCTAACCATCACCTTTTACAGGCTCGGCCCCATGATACTTCTGGTTGCTGTTCAGACTCCCTGGAGCTGTCTGTGGCTTTCTTTTAGCTAAGGGATGAAGCAGTTGTGCCGTAGCCTTTGGGTTTTGCCACCACCATAAAGAAGCTTTCTGGCTAGCTCCCAGCCAGACCCTCATTCACTTCTAGGCATTACCCATGAGCTTTTTCTCTTAGACTCTGATTGTGGGATGGTTAGATTGCCAGGGAATATGATTCATCAGGTAGAAAAGAGAAAAACACATAGTTTTAATAAAAACAAAACAATTCTCCTGTCAAAGTAAGATCGGATTGGATGTTGGTAAATGGACAAGGAAGAGTTTATTCAAAAGTGTTGCAACAGAGGTCAAGACTTATGCAACAGGGGAGAGAGAATGAACTCGATTCCCTTGAAACACCACCGAGGAAGCACTGGGTCTGAGCTAGGGGAGATATACCGGAGGGTGTTACAGGGAAAGTTGGCCAGTGTGATTAGGCCATCTGTGTTTGCTAATTGGAGCTTATGGAAGTTAGGCTCCTACCCTCCCTCAGGGACTTGAGGATAGTGGCCCTATCTTTCTCGATGATTACATCTCAAAGGGGTGTCTCCCAGGTCCTTGAGAAAGACATCCTGGGTTGTAAAACTGGCAAGAGGCTGGATGAAGATTTACACCCCTAGGGACAGAGAAAGAATTTACAATCACAAATTTTATAAAATAAATGCTCTAAGAAAAGGAAGGTCAGGAGCCTAAAATCAGGAAGAAATTTGTTCTCAAGTTTAGTCAAGCTGCGGGGAATGTTAGGGCTGTCCTGGTCACATGCATCATTAATAATTTTTCCCCTTGTCTGTGAAATAAAAATTACCACAATTTTCTACAAGTCAAGAAGCAAGCCCTCACCAGGAATCAAATCTGCCAGCACCTTGATCTTGAACTTTTCAGCCTCCAGAACTGTGAAAAATACATTGTGGTGTGTGTGTGTGTGTGTGTGTGAATACATATATATATATATATATATATGGAGGTGTAATTCATGTAATTAAATAAGGTATGTGTACTCAAGACTGAATTCAGCTAATACTTAAGCCCAGAGATAAACAAATCTCATTAATTGGAAACATGATGCTATATTAATATGTTTTAGTGTTTTTACAAATTGGGAAAATATTGAATGATTTAATCAACCAAATGCCTGAAATTGGTTTTGCACTTTCTACCTTTTTGATACACTGTGCCCTAGTAATGCTGGCTTTTCCAACCATTAAGTGGAAATGATGTCTGTTGGGTACAGGAGAGTGACTTCAGTTTGTTGACCCAGAAGGAGTGATATGAGGATATTTGGCTCATGACAGCTTATCATCTCAGTCTGGCTAGGGAAGATAAAAAAAAAAAAAAAAAAGAAGGTAGAGAAGCGAAAAACGTTTTTTAAACCTCTGGGATATTGCCAGGAGGCTCTCTCTGATGCATGATGTCATTTACTGAAATGACCTGCCTTCCCGTAAAATAGATCTAAATCGAAACTTTTAGAAAGTATTATGATGGGCTTAGAAAGCAAAACATGGGCAGGTCCTGATTATCATCTGAATTTCTAGACATGCTAAAAATCATCTTTCTAAAACTACCAATTTGAATGAAATAAAACTTGCTGTGGTGGAAGAAATAATTAAAGACACGGAATTTTTGCTTTTTTTTTTTTGTAACTTTATTATTCTAGCCTTCCAGAGAAAATTTGGCTGTCATAAAATTTGCATATCAAACATCCAAATCAAAATGCCCAAACAGAGAAAGGCTGTAAATATTTACTTTTAAAACCACTGAATTATTAAAGGTTTCAGAAACGTTCAATCTGGCAATACAAGAAGTAGGACTGAAAGTCAGTCTGCCAATTTGCTGTGAGGGAAAATTGATTGGCAGCAAAGAGCTAAAACATAAGAGAATTTAGTGAGGTATTATTAATTTAGAACCTTGCTGGGGAGATGAAGTGAAAAAGCATCTCTTTTTCATGGTATCAAAAATTCCAAAACAAAGCAATAAATACATCTTGGAAATGTAGTTTACAATTGATTAAACTGTGTAACTGTGAGGCAATTGGTAGTCAATGTGTGTATGTATCTCAGCTGAGTGCTTGGAATTTCTGCTTGAGAACTCCACTGAAAATACTGTGTTACACAGAAAAGTGTCTCGTGCTTTTATTTAGTTTGGTTCCAGTTCTAGTTCTTCCACTGGTTGGTATGAATTTAGCCAGTCTTATTATACCCATGTGGCTATAAATTTTTTTCAGTCTTTTATGCAGCAAATACTTATTTAGCACCAACTGTGGTCAAGCAGTGTGCTAGACACTTGGAGGCTGCCAGTGAACAAAATAGGTGAAAATCCCTGTTCTTGTGGAGCTTATATTTTAATGGGGTTTGATAGAATAAACAATAAATGCAATCAGTAAGAAAATCATATGCTATGTGAAAAAAATGGCAATTTCTGTCAATCAAAAAATGAAAAAAGTGGTTCAGGGTAAAACAAATGGGAGCAGGATTGCTGGGTGAGAGGAATTTTAAATAGGGGAGGTCAGGAGGTACAAGCCTTTATGAGAAGGTAAGATTTGAGTAAAGACTTAAAGGCGGCAAAGATGTTAGCCCAGAGCGTCTCAGAGAAGAGCCTTCCAGGAAGAAAGAATAGCTTTATAAAGCTTCTAAAAATATAATTGATCCAGCTGAGCATGTGTTTCCCTATAATCCAGTCATCTATAGTGAGGGGTGGAGTCACCTATCACAAATGTAATTTTAGGGACTCTGGGTGGACAGCAATTCTTTTGGAAGAAATAAAAACTGGGCAGGTGCCAGAAGTTAAGTATGGTGTACCATCTCTGTGACTTCTGGCAAATATCTTTTTTCATAAATAACTCATATATATGTAAAGTTATATGCCAAGTTTGTAGGCTACAAAGAAAAGAGAAGAAATCAAAACTGTACATTATTTAAAATG
>JAQIFY010003828.1:0-12242 GCA_028533085.1 Varecia variegata
TATCTACTAAAGCCAAACACATGGCTGTCCTTTGACCCAGAAGGCTCACTCCTGATAATATTTAGCAGAAATAAGTACCTATGTGCACCAGAAGATAAGTACTAGAATGTTTTAGCAGCTAACAGTCATTAAGGATACACAATGTGTAAACAATACTATGAACTGTCTAATTGACAGGCTAGGTAAAGTGTGCCATATATATTTTAAACACTGCCTGTCTTAGTCCATTTTTGTTGCTCTAACAGAATACCCGAGACTGGGTACTTTTAAAAGAAAAGAGGTTTATTTGGCTCACATTCCTGGAGGCTGGAAAGTCCACGGTCAAGTGGCCACTCTGACAAGGGCCTGGTGCTGCATCATAACACGGCGTATGGCAGCACATGGCGGGAGTGCATGTGAGACAGAGCAGAAGGCGTGTGCAGAGAGACCAGACACAAGAGGCAGCCTCACTTCATAACACCCGCTCCCGTGATAAAGAACCCAGTCCCCCAGAGTAACAACTCACTCCCTTGAGAAAGGTATTCACCTCTCTTGCAGACCTAATCACCTCTTGAAGGCACCACCTCCCAATACTACCACACTGGGGACCAAGCCTCAACATGAATCTGGGTGGGGACCAACATATTCAAACCATAGCACTGCCCTACGGAATATGAATTTTATTAACTGCCTATCACTTTGCTGTGACTGAGATTCTCAGAATATTGGTTGGGGAAGGCCAATAGTGAGCATGATGCAAGGGTGGGGTAGTCACTGAAAGGGGAGGTAGGAAGCAGGGAAGACCAATTCTGCTAGTTTCACAGTTTTACATCAAGTTAGCCTGCCACAGGACAAAAGCATTTTATTTTATTTCAGCATATTAGGGGGTACAAATGTTTAGGTTACATATATTGCCTTTGCCCCATCTGAGTCAGAGCTTCAAGCATGTCCATCCCCCAGACGGTGCACATCGCACCCATTAGGTGTGAATATACCCATCCCCTCCACCCCCCTCCCACCTGCCCAACACCTGATGAATGTTGCTACTATATGTGCACTTAGGTGTTGATCAGTTAATATTAAGTTGATGTGAGTACATGTGGTGCTTGTTTTTCCATTCTTGGGATACTTCACTTAGTAGAATGGGTTCCAGCTCTATCCAGGGTAATACAAGGGGTGCTAGATCACCATTGTTTTTTGTGGCTGGGTAGAACTCCATGGTATACATAAACCACATTTTATTAATCCACTCATGTATTGATGGGCACTTGGGTTGTTTCCACATCTTTGCAATTGTGAACTGTGCCGCTATAAACATTCAAGCACAGATGTCTTTTTATAGAATGTCTTTTTTTCCTTTGGGTAGATGCCCAGTAATGGGATTGCTGGATCAAATGGTAGTACTACTCGTAGCTCTTTGAGGTATCTCCATATTGCTTTCCACAGAGGTTGTACTAGTTTGCAGTCCCACTAGCAGTGTGTGAGTGTTCCTGTCTCTCCGCATCCACGCCAACATGTATTGTTTAGGGACTTTTTGATAAAGGCCATTCTCACTGGAGTTAAGTGATATCTCATTGTGGTTTTGATTTGCATTTCCCTGATGATTAGAGATGTTGAGCATTTTTTCATATGTTTCTTGGCCATTCGTCTATCTTCTTTTGAAAAGTTTCTGTTCATGTCCTTTGCCCACTTTTTGATAGGGTTGTTTGATTTTTTCTTTCTGATTTTCCTGAGTTCTATATAGATTCTAGTTATCAGCCCTTTATCGGATGTGTAGCATGGGAATATTTTCTCCCATTCTGTAGGTTGTCTGCCTGCTCTGGTGATAATTTCAATAAATGGTGCTGGGAAAATTGGATAGCCACACGTAGAAGACTGAAACAGGATCCACATCTTTCACCTCTCACAAAAATCAACTCACAGTGGATAACAGACTTAAACCTAAGACATGAAACTATAAGAATTCTAGAAGAAAATGTTGGAAAAACTCTTAGAGATATTGGCCTAGGCAAAGACTTTATGAAGAAAACCCCAAAGGCAATCACAGCAACAACCAAAATAAATAAATGGGACTTGATCAAATTAAAAAGCTTCTGCACAGCCAAGAAAAAGCATTTATTAATAGGGAAGTTCCAATGGCATTCGATCTTTAGCGCTTCCAACAGCTTGTCCCCTTCCTAGGCAAAAACAGGCTCAGCCTGGAAGACACACTTACATGTGGAATGGACTGAGCTGCCCTAAAGCATGGTCTCACATCGAGAGCAAATTTCCTCCAGGTTTTCAGTGACCGCTGCTGAATCCTATTGATTTTGATGAGCTTCTCAGGTTGTGTGTACCACTGAGAAATTGCTTTCCAGAAGCTGATCCCAATTAGCTAGCCATTTTCAGAAAGTTTCAGGGAGAGAACACATGGTGATGCTTCATGAGCTATCTGTTCCCACAATGTCATCATAAAATAGGAAGTGTAAACTATTACAGCTGCACAGGCTTTGAGCGCCATCCAGTCAATCCCACTGCATTGCACAGAACCGGGCCTAAATAAATCCAGACGATTGACTTCACAGTGTTTTAAAAAACGAACAGACAACTCGCAGACTGGGAGTTCTGATAAAGAACTTGTGTCTGGAATATGTTTTTTAAAACTCTCAAAACCCAATAGTAAGGAAACAACTCAATTAAAACTAGACAAAAGATTTGAACATATACTTACCAAAAAAGATATGTGGATGGCAAATAAGCACGGGAAGAGATGTTCAAAATCCTTAGTCCTTAGGGAAATGCAAATTAAAACCACAATGAGCAACCATTATGTATCTATTAGAATCTGTAAAATTAAAAAGACTGATCATACCAAATGTTGGTGAGAACATGGAGTACCTGTAACAATCCTGCACTGCTGGTGGGAATTTAAAATGGTGCAACCGTTTTATAGTTTGTCAGTTTCTTACAAAGTTAAGCATACACCTACCCAAGCATACACACCTACACCTATATGATCCAGTCATTCTACTTGTAGGTATTTACCCAAGAGGAATGAAAGCTATGTCCATACAAAGACTTGTACATGAATGTTCACAGCAGCTTGACTTGTAAGAGCCAAGAAACTAGAAACAACCCAAATGTTCCCCAACAACTGAATAGATAAATACACCACTGTGGTGTATTTATAAACAGGAATACTACACAGCGATGAAAAGAAATAAACGATTCATACAACATAGATGAATCTCAAAATAAGTATGCTGAGTAAAGCAGTCACACAACAAAGAGTACATCTATATGATTCCATTTGTATAAAATTATAGAAAATGCAATCAAATCTCTGTAGTGACAGAAAGCAGATCAGCGGTGGCCTGGGGAGGGCTTACAAAGGGGCATGAGGAAACATTGTGGGATGACGGACAAGTTCACAGTCTTGATCGTGGTAATGGTTTCACAGCTGTTTACATGTGTCAACTTGTCAAACCTAACCAACCTATACATTTTAAATTTGTGTAGTTTGTATATCAATTATACCTCAAATAAAGCTGTTGTTTTAAAAGCCATGTAAAGATAAATAAAACCCTCTTATGGGAGGCAGGGTGGTGCTGTGGAAAGAACTTAAGTGCTGTAGTTGAGACAAAATTGTGGTCAGATCTGCTCTCCTACTTATTAGCCGCGAGAGCGTGCATAAATTATTTAATCACAAAATGGGAATACCAGTTTACCCAGTGGTAGAAAATAAATAACATAATATATATAAAGACATATTAGGTATTTGATAAACGGTGGTTCTCTTCTCTTTTTCTTCCAGAGGAAGATATCTGAAACCAATTATTTTCAGAAACTCATGATGTCAAGAAATTTTTATTTAACCAGAGTCCCCCACACACTAGTGAAGACATCATGATTCTCTAATTCTGCCATAAGCAAATACTGCAGTCTGAGCAACAGATCATCACTTATTGCTAATGGTCCCCATCCTGAACAGTCCTCCTTGTACTTGACAAGTGCCTGAAATTTCATCCTTCTTGCTTTATTTCTTTAGCTAAAGGTTTGCATCTTTTTTAAAACTAAATTATGCACCAAGTCAGCTGATACCTCACCACCAGACTCAAGTTTCCTAGGGCTGCTATAACAAATTACTGCAAAGTAGGTGGCTTCCAAAAGGCTCTAGGAAAAACTCCTCCCTTGTCTCTTCCTAGCTTCGGTTGCATACAGGGATTTCTTGCCTCACGGCAGCGTAATTCCAACCTTCACCCCCTCCTTCAAATGGCCTTCTGCCTTGTTCTCCCCTTCTCTTATGAGGACACTTGTCATTGGCTTTAGAGCCCACCCTAATCCAGGGTGATCTTGTCTCAAGATCTTTAACTTAATTACTTCTGCAATGATCCTTTTTCCAACAAAGATGACATCGGCAGGTTCTGGGAGACATACCTTGGTGGAGGGCCGCCATTCAACCCACTACAGCCCTAGAGCTGGTCCCTGGTAGACATAACTGTTCTCTTTCCTGTGGAACTAGGACAGGGCCTTGCAAAACTTCACCCAGTGCTCCGAACAGCCACTACCGAGCAACCAAAATGAGTTCAGAGATGAAGCCTGCTTGCTGCCCTGGCAGGGAGCCTTAACATTTTGAGCTTCATCTGTAAATCTCACCCTCAAGTGAATTAAGAACCTGAGAAAGGGGTGTAGACAGTGGATAGGGATGTCAACTCTTTATTTTTGCCTGAGTTAGGCACTGGCCTCAAGCACCTTAAATTCAAACCTAGCCACTGTGAGTCACTCTCTCTGGAAGAAACCCTGTGGCTAGAGACTCATCCATCTCCCAGCTAGGCAGATTTCCCTGGGTAATTCATGAGTTGACACTAAAATTTAAAACCCCCTGTCAGTGGGGCAATTTGGTGGGGACTTCTTCCTTACACATCCCCGTCAGACCTCGCCGGTCACCCGAATAAACAGCCTTGGAAACAAGTGTGCTGGGATGCAAACCAACCCCTGCCTCTGCTTCTTCCTCCTCGGCTAACACCGTTTTCTCTTTCTAAATAAAGTAGCAAAGACTTCTTTATCCTTTTCTTGTTCCTGATTTGAAGAATGTTTTTCTGTTTCCCTTTTTATCTTTCCCAGTCAAAATCCATTTCTTGCTTTGGCTTTTCAGATCTGAATTTTTCAAGACTTTGCAGTTTTTAGAGCTCCTTGGTGAGGCTTGGTCAGGCTTCCTGTCACGGTGGCATTTTTCCCTGGCCCTTCAGTGAAGTTCCCTGACCACGCTCTCTTGCCTTTCCTGCGCTGAGCATGAGTGAGCAACTGTGTGCCGGGCGGTGGGTGGAGTAGGAGATGGGGGCGTGGAGGGTGATTTTTGTGTGTCCTCACTGTCCTGTTTCCTTGGGAAATGGCTCCTCTGTCTACCCTTTCTCCTTTACAGTTCTCTTTCCGTGAAGATTTTTCCACCTCCGCTCTTTCACTAAGCCTGCTGCAAGCAGCTTGCTAAAAATCGATTTTCTTCGGTTTACTGACTTTTCTCCTTCCTTAGAGCCTGCATGTGGTCACTTTCTCTAAAGTGACCGAGCACTTAGAGAGAGCTCAGAAGCCTGGTCCTTTTTTGCAAAAGCCAAATCAAGAAAGGCACCCCTTTCCTGGGACTCTGCCTCCGTGTCATTTCCAAGGGATTCCTTGACAGGACGTGAGCAGCCGTAGGGCAGTCTGGGTGGAAGGACCCCAGTTCCGCTCCGTTCTGTGTCTGGACAGCCTGGCAAGTGGTTTAAAGCAGCAGTTTGCAAACTTCGCTGACTGTAATCTCCAGTAGGACATGCCACTTACATGTACATATCAACTCAGAGACATATACATGTATATATGAATTTTAAAAAGTTTTACAAAACTACACTTATCCTTACAATAGATGGTGCTATTCCCTCCCTTCCTCCCTTCCTTCCTTCCTTCCTTCTTCCCTCCTTTCCTTCCTTTTTTCCTTTCTTTCCCAGATGCTTGGCACAATCCATTGAATTGGTTTTATGATACACTAATTGGTTACAGTCTGCAATTTTGAAAATCGCAGGTTTAAAGAAAGCTGCGCCAGTCTCCTGCTCTTGGTTAGGAAGTCCATCAAACTCCTCTTTATTGTTTCTCTTTCAATTCACCCTCAAGGCTTTTTAGCTGCTGCTTCCTGATCCTATGATGAGGTATGTATCGATCCTAGGTCCTCTTTTTCCCTGCCTGTCTTTCTTGAACAGCCAGCCCTCGCTGCTTTCTAATCAGGGTGTGAGTGTCATCTCACTCCATCTCAGGTACACTAGTTGGGGCACAGACATGATCATAAATCAAAACCTCTCGGGCTGCCATCTCACTGACCTTGCAAATATAAACAGGGCCAGTTGTGCAGGTCTCTCCCTCCTTCCTCCTTTCTTTCTCTGCACTCCAGCTTCTTTGTGGAAAACAAGGGTCCCACTAGGTCTTACCCCCACCCCCTTCTTTATTAGACTTAATAAACCGTGTCCGTGGCAAAACAGTTTTATGACTATTAAGTTTACATCTGCCCTCATGGCACTTGACTCAGAAAAGCGTTTGTAATCTGCATCCCACATTCCACACTGGGTAATACTGAGCTTAGTTTACTGTTGCTCACATTTTTAGCATCAGTAGCCAAAGACAGAAACATTGTGGGGCTGGGAAGGAAATCTGTTCTCCTCTTTTCTCCATTACCAAGCTGCCAGCATCTCTGGAGTGCACTTACTGGCCAGGGGCCGCACGTATGATTGCTCAGATCTGCCGACTCATTAGCAGAAGTTCAGTCTTTACCACCCACACGAAGGAAAGATGTTTCTCCGTCACTTCTGTTTGCAAATTTTAATTCCAAATTTTCCTCCATCAAACTCACACCCTCAGAGTTTAGGAATATTTAGCACAGATTCCTCATCCCTAGTATTTGTCACTTAAAACCAAATCCTCACGATGTAAAGTCAAGGTTGTTCAGGGCAATGGCTTGATCAAGGGCTCTGGATAGAGATGATCCCAGCCCGGATCCCAGCGACAGCCCCTGCTCAGTTCCTTGTGGGGCCTTTCTGCACACCTGGCAGGTGAGGGCGCCTCCTCCGTCTCTTTGCGGTCTGTGTCAGTTGCTTGCAATACCGACTACAGACAGGAGAAAGCCTCCTTGGAATGCAGAGCCCGGGAGGCCCAGGAAGGAACAAAGAAAACCAACCTCGTGGGAGAAAGGAGGGGCTGTGTGAGGAGGAAGCCCTTATAATCCCCCCTGCACACAATCACCCTCAGCACGGGTTGGTTTGGTTTGGTTTTGCCCCAACCTCATTTTACATAATACCAGCCCTTAATAAATAAAATGATGAATGTCTTATGAATAGTTGTATAAATAATATTAATTATTTAAAAATAAAATAATAAAGCTCCCATAATAAACATTGTTGAAATGGAAAATGTGACTCACATTGATATAAAATGTGGGACTCTGACTCTCCTTTTATAAAACGTTGGTATTTGAAAACCAAGACTGTCCTGAATCCTGGGCTCAGAATGTCCTCAAGGTCTGGTACAGAGGCAAGGTTACTCTCCTGTATCGGCATTGTGTTGTTGTTACTTCCTGTGCACAATGTATTTGGGTCAGTCGCTGATATTTATTAGGTTCCCTATCACTGTAGGGAGAAGAGTGTCTTAGCCTTTGCTTAAAACTCACTTCTTCGCCCTTGGAATAGCACTGTTCCTGTTAAATATTGGTGTTTAACAAATTACCCCAAAACTTAATGACTAAAGACAATAATTTTATTTTGCTCCCTTTTTTGGGGGTCAGGAATTTGAACAGGACTTGACTGGGCAGCTTATCTGTTTCATGTGGCATCGTCAGGGAGTGGCCTTTCTAGGTTGGTGGTCTGGGGTGTGGGACTTCTTATATGGCAGCTGGGGCTCCCAGGGAGGATGCCAAGAGCCAGGGAGGGAAGCTTCCCTCGAGACCTGGGCTCAGAAAATGGGCTACTATCAATTTCACCATATTCTGTCCGTCAGAGCAGTCACAGAGACCACTCAGATTCAAGGGAAGTGGATGCAGACCCCACCTCTCTCTGCAAGGACTGTCACAAATCTGCAGTCACATTTAATCTACCCTAAGAAAAACTTGCTAATTGCTAACATGGGCTTAGAGATTGTGTACTTCTTGGCCTCAGACGGACAGAGAGTAGGCATGGACTGGACACAGCCAAGATCCTGGGTTTGCTTTTGGGCTTGCTACTGGTATCCTACTGACATGATGAGCATGCAGCAAATTCTTGACGGATCTTGTTGCTGATTGCTGTAACTGCTGCATTCCCGGAAGCAGAGTGCTACTGAGAACAGATTCAGTCCATCGGTGAGTCGGGAAAGATCTATTAGGCATTTACTCTGTGCCGGACACTGGTCTGGGTGCTGGGGACACAGCAGTCAACAAGATACCCAGCCATGGTCCTTGCCCTCACAGATATTATCAAAGGATTTAAAAAACAAATGTAAAATTGCATCTTATAGAAGTGCCATAAAAAAGAGGTGTATGATGTAAGATCAGGGAAGGCTTCTCTAAAGACGTCATGATTGAACTAAAATCTGAAAAATGGCGGATGAGGGGCCAGAGACTGCAGGGGCTTGGAGACCATCAGGTTTGATCCCTGAGGTGGTATGTGGACACCTTGCATACTCCATCCATTCATCCAGCCATCCGTCTGTTCATCAATCTACCCATCCACCCCTTAGTCATCGAGCCCTGACTGGTCACCTCCCACGTGCTGGAGACACAGGGGTAAGTGAGACCACCTAATCTGTACCTTTATAGAGCTTCCTCCCACCCCTCCCGTGTTCTAGTCTTTATTACCTTCACCAAGCATTGAGATTCTGAAGACCTCTCTAGTTTTAACATTCAAGGATAATATCTCACAAGCCCCATCCTTAATCCCCCCAGTCATAATTATTTGCAAATGCATCTTTTGGTCACAAGGAGTACATGGTGCAAGGATGGGAATGACTCAACACAGCTGCTATCAGAAAACTCTCAGGAACCACGGATGATGACACTATGTTGCACTGTCTCTTAGGATGCATGGGCAGATCCGGCCTTGTCCTGGGTAGAGTCACAGGCCGGTCCTCTCTCCTGGTGACGGCATTTCTCTCTCCGTGGCCTTGTTAACACTGAGCGTGCCATTCTCCCAAGGGTGGACTCTTTGGTTACGGATGCTTACTACAAGAGAATTGTTCTGCTAATCAATTCAATTTAATTCAATCCCAACTTAGCTCAAGTTAGCTTTGTTTAGTGTAGGTAGATTCAGCTCAACTCAGCTTTACTCAACTCAATCCATCCATCCATCCATGCTTTCAGCAAGTATTTTTTAAGTACTTTTCTTTGTTGAAGTCTATATTGGGCCTAGGAATCCCACTGGGGTTGCTCCCACCAGCCAACTCACCTTCCTGCTTGAATCTGATGGTGTCAGTGTATTGTGGAGAGAACACTGGACTTGAGCAGGACCTCCCTACATCTGTAACGTAGCCCTGCCATTTACCTACTGCCCTGGGCAATTTTCTTCACCTTTCGCTTTTTGGAGCCACAGTTTTCTTAACTGTAAAGCAGGAATAATAATAATACATACTTCGTGGAGGGTTTGTCACAATTAAATTCATAGAAGCCACTCATAAATGGAATCCATTAAATCCACTCATTTTTTTAAACCTCTCTGGACCTAAAGGAAAGACTAGACTAAGCAAGAAAAAAAAAGAAAAAAGATCCAAACTCAGCACAACATTTGGAAAACAGGAGAACTCACTAGGGAGAAGTCTGCTAGTGAACCATGGTATGGTCCCCTTGTCTCTGCCCTAGAGTCTCCATGTTCCCCAAAGGCCTCTTTTGATACTTTCACTGAATTTTTGGGGGGGGAATTGCCTTGATATTTACCCAAGTTACTTTTTTTGTGTTCCTGGGCTCTGCCTGACTCTTGATTTCTCGTGTTCAGAATGAGGACCTGTGCAGTTGGGTACAGCTCAGGCATTCACTGGCGTGCCAGTCCTTCATCACTAGCCCACGCCCTACAAGCAGGGAGAAGACACGGGGAACAGAGGACGTGGTGGCAGCCTGCACAGCCCACCAACCCAGCAGAACCCCGATAAGGCACAGTTGGGGCATCCTATAGTATCGATAGCAGAGGAACAGGAGACAAGAGAAAAACAGATGAGAGCAGGACATTGAGGAAAGTGAAATCAGGTCAGGGTGGGTTTCCCCCAACAGAGACTGCCAGTCACTAGACATCAACTCACAACCCACAGGTGCCAACTCTGGCCTGAAAATAGATGCGCAACTGAGCCGCAGGATACCCAACGCTCCGCATTCTCGGGTTCCCTCGACTTAGGAAGGCTTTCCCTGTATCTCTCAGTGTTTCCACTTGTGGCTAAAATCAGATCCAGGTTTCCCGTTGGACGACAAAAACGTCTTCCATGCCGTTGGCGCCCGGGGCCATCTCACACGAATACCCTCTTTCCTTAGGTACTCGATGGCCTCAGGGGCAGACACAGAAAGCATTTTCATGGATCCCATCCATCTCTCCTCAGCCATTGCAGCCAAACAGATCATCAAGGAAGGTAATGTGACCCGAGGGTGGTGGCAGCGGGGAGAGCCCGGGGGCCATGTGAAGACCCTTGGAGGGGCCACTGCAAGGCGTGAATGTGCTTGTGAGGTGCTGCCCGTCACATCCAGAGGTGCAGATCTAAAGAGGGCAGTTCTGCCAACCCCTCATCATCACCTTTGACGGGACAGAGGTGGAAGCTGTCACATGCGTCAGTGTGAACAGCCCTCTAGTCAACGGCCAGGGAGGCAGCTCCTATCGGCCCGTAGGGCCTCCCGCTCAGCGGTCACCCCAGGGCCCTGGGGTGGCTTACGGTAGAGACGCAGACCTGAGGGCCTAAGAAGTGGTAAGGAGCACCCGGAGAGCTCTTTTCAGAGGGATGTCCAGACTGAGAACCGCATTTCCACCAGTGCTTGGAGATGGTCTTCAAACTGAAGGATGCATGGGGAGGAGTGAGGGAAGGGTGGGTGGGGATCGATGTTAATCTTCACACAGTAGATTATGGAGACGACGACATACCGTATTTTATTCAAGGACACTTACCCTGATGGCATGGATTTTTCTTTTCCTAAGTCAATTTTGGGCAAGTAACCTTTTGCAATTTCTTTCCTCCCCTTTCTCCTCCTTCTCCCTGGTGGCCTCTCACACTTCTGGTGGCATGGGGTGGGGTGGGATGAGGCAGCACTGCTGATGCAACAGCTGGCCTTGGCCTTAACCTGGCGTCTGTCGCTGGTGGCCACCATCCCTTCTCTGGCCTTTAGTCATGAGAACCACACATGCTCCTCATACTCCACCCTAATCCCAGGCCTTTCTTGGTCCCCTGGTCCATTTGGGTCTCTACCAGGGTCTCCAGAGGACATGTGGATCTCACACCACACCTCACAGAGAATCAGAAATTCAGTTTGTTGTTGCTGGCTGCTCTGGGCACCCTGGGAGGCCCTATCTTGTCAAAGTCCCCTCTGAGCCTGGGGTTTCTTTTTCTTCCCCCCGCCCCCTACCTGGGGTCTCTGTTTTCTTGCCCCAAGCCAGGCCAAGGCCTCCAGGCCCAGGCAGTGTCCTCGCCCTGGTCTAGTTCTCCCTGACTTGCTCCCGGCACCACCCCAGCTCTGGAAGGTCTTTTCTCCCTCCTTTGTGGTTGGGAATTCCCGTAACCTTCCGCCCTGTACTATCCCTGCTCTCTGCTTCTTTCAGTGGGCCACTCTCCAGGTTTTGGTTCTTGATAAATAAAAGTCCAGCTTTAGGAGTTGTGAGAAAAACATGCTCTCTCTTTGAAAGCTTCACTTTCCAGTCTATAGGATGCTATGGACATTCAAAGCCTAGTTTGAAACCAGAAGATGCACAATGCCTTTTTAAATTCTAAATCTTATGCACTCTCCCCTTTTCCGGGGCATTAAGCCTAAGTTTCATTAGCCTTAGTGGTTGATGGGCTGCGGGGAAAGAAAAAACAATACATTACAGAGAAAGGAAAATGTATCAGGTGATATTTCAAAACGTTACCATGCCGGCTAGTGATCAGAGGGTGAAAACATATGTGGAAGGGCCCAGTGTTCATGAAAGTGTGCCTATGCCACACATCTGAGAGAGTGCAGGGAGAATGTGCAGGCTCTACTTTCTTTTGAAGAAACCTCAGGTAATGGGAGAAATTGATGCCGGGAGGTGGAGTCTGAAGAGGCGGAGGTGTGAACCAGAGACCTAGGGAAA
>JAQIFY010003829.1:0-12241 GCA_028533085.1 Varecia variegata
TTGATGGTAATTCCTCTTTAGGCTGAAGAGGGAAAAAATCCGATGCATTCATCTAAAAACTTTATTTGCTACGGGAATTTGCTTTGGCTAATGCAACTTTTAAGACCTGTTGGTTCACTCGAAGGTCAAGGAACATTTATGTAAGGGATCTTCAATAACATTCTTTCAGCTTGGCGAGCAGAGAATGCCCTGATGCCAGTTTTTTCCTCTTTTGAGTATTAAATTTGTGTATGGCTTCGTTTGATTTCCCACCAAATAGTGAAATTGTTTTCTAAATATGCAGATAACATCATGTGACCTTAGAGACATTTA
The DNA here is from genome assembly GCA_028533085.1 of Varecia variegata. NCBI lineage: Eukaryota > Metazoa > Chordata > Mammalia > Primates > Lemuridae > Varecia > Varecia variegata. The sequence continues at coordinate 313 of JAQIFY010003829.1, forward strand.
TTTTACTTTTACTTCCTTTTCAATGATTTTCTTTCTTGGTTTATCAAAAGGACTGTGATCATGACCAAAGCTTGCACTGTGAAAATTTTTTTTACCAGACAAGTCAGTTTGCATTAGCTGTGCTCCCTACGGGGAGGGTTGTCTGCGTTTCCCAAAGTATGTTCTGCAGACCTTTGATTCTAAGCACCGGTTATTAGGATGGTAGTAGGTGTCATTTGGTGAAAGTGTTCTGTGGTTCTATTTCTAGGAATGTGGTGATCAGAACACAGCTCCCTTTCTTCTACTCCAATTTTAGGAGACTTGACTCTCTTGAGCCAGGATTCTGTTGAGCCTGGCCCCTGGGCTATGGGCGAGGGCTTAGGCACTGTGGGAGCCTTTTGGTGAGAACTGGTACAGGTTTCCTTGGATTATAGAGTGAAAACCAAGGGTGGTTAATCTTGGGAAAATCTTGAGAGAATATCTACCTCAATTCCAGGTACGTGGTCTAGGTCTCACCTCCGTAAGTGTCCAGAGACCAAAAGACAACAGAAAGGCTAATTTGCCTCTGCCCTGCCATTCAGGGTTTGTACAGTGTTCTATAGTTGACTCAACATTTCTCTCCCTCCATGGGACATTTTCCTCCCTCCTGCTTCTCCCAGCTTTGTTAAGACAAAGATTGTGTCTTATTTATTTATTTTTGTGTCTCTGGAACCGGTCAAGACATTGGTCTTGAAATAAGATTGAAGACTCAAGAAATATTTGTTAAAATGAGGTAACTAAATTAATTCATCACTATTTTTGGGCTATCATTTCTAGTTTTTGCTGGAGCTACTGTTACTGTGGAATCTTAGAACGATTATGATTGATATCCCTTTAAGACCCAGAAAGAAGCAACTAAGCAACTATGACATAAACAGTAACATCATCATTTTTATGAATCAACATACCAAAGAAGACTTAGAGGCAAATTTCAGGATTGAATATAAAACTTCCATCTATATTAGGTTTCAGGCTATAGAAACCCTGACATTTTTTCAGTGTTTACCCAAAGAAGATAAATGTTTATTTATAGTGAGTTCAACCCAATGTAAATTTCCTTAAGGGCTAGGACTAGAGATCAGAAGTTGCAAACTGATGATCTACACCCAAATATGGCCCATATAATTGGTTTTATTTGGTATCTTTTAAATTAATGTTTGTATTTGGGGGTTCCTAAAACCACCCATAGATTCAGTGATTAGCTAGGAGGACTCACAGAACAGAGAAAAGCTGTGATATTCATAGTTATAGTTTATTACAGCAAAAGGATACAGATTGGAAAAAGGTGCATAGGGCAAAGTTCAGGAGACACCAAGCACAAGCTTCCAGTTGTCCTCTCCCAGCAACAATGACAACATGCCTGGAGCACTGCTAACCAGGGAAACTCACCTGAGCATTGGTGTCCAGTGTTTTTATTGGTTGGTCACATAGCTATGGGTGATTGCTGCAACCACATGACCTAAACCCCCAACCATAAATCACATTGTTAGAATAGACTATTTGGTATGGTCCAAGATCCTTACGAAAGTAAAACATTCTTATCAGATTAAATATTCCAGCGTTTTAGAGATTACTGCACAGGCAAGGGCCAAACCTTTCTTTGGAATGAGTAGGGTGTTGATAACCCAGACTTGTTAAGTTAATCCTTTATTGCAGAAGTACTACTAGTAAATCCATAAAGTTTAGGAAATTTCATATTAAATATGTATTTTGGGATTCTCTTGAAAAACTTAAAGTTTTTCAAGCCTGGCCTCCACTGGACTTTCTAAGCCCTTGTCTTTTCCACTATACTGTGAAGTCCTTGTTCAGGAAACAAGTCTCACATCCCTACTTTCAGTACTCGAAGTCAGACAACTAATCTGACAGTTCAAACCCTGGCTCTACAACTTACCAACTGGAAACTCGAGCACATCTATTTATCTCCTCAAGCCTCAATTTCTTCATCTGTGAAAACAAGGAAATAGTAATCCCTAAATTATTTAGTTTTGGGGAGGAGTTAATTGGCTAACTCATGCAAAGCATGTAGTACAGTTCTTGGCACATAGTAAGCTCTCAAAAATATTGGCGAATGCAACATAAATAAAAATTGGCATACCATGTGGCCGATATTTACATGGAAACATGGAATTGAATCACAGAAAATAGAAATCAAACTCCAGAAGCCTTGGTGAATAACGTAGCACTTTTGGTGTCATTTTCTTAAAGAAGCTGGCCCAAAGATTTCATAGAAATTAACAAATGAAAAGCTTCCTAGAAATATTCTAAAGTATTTGTTCTATCGTCTTCCCAAATTCCACTGCCTTGGTGGCAGCTGCTAAAATCTTCTCTCATTTCCTCAGCTACGCTTATCTTCTCATTAACTCACCCCTTCCACCTTCCCCAAAGGACTCAATCGTCATTCATGCTCACACTTCTCAAGCTCAGGAATTGCCCTCTTCCCCTCCCACCACTTCCCTGAAGTACAGCCCTAGAGAAATCTATGTCTTCTCCATGTGGATTTATGTTCTCATAAGCAGTACTTCTCTTGAAACTGTCATGAATTAAATGCTGTATCTTATTGCACAGTAATGATAACAATATTATTAAATGAATAATCAATGCATGACTCTGTCATTGTAACATGACAAGAACCATAGGCAATATGTAAATGAATGGGTATGGCTTATCCCAAACAGAAACACACACCCTCCCATAAAAACAGGCAGGTTATGAATTGCTGACCCCTGATGTAGAGGCTTGTAGGCCATTGTAAGGACTACAGTGGCTTTTTGGCTTTCACTCTGATGACATAGGATGCTGTTAGAGGGTTCAGGGAAGAAGAGTGACATCATCTGACACTTAAAAAGAGCCACCACTCTGGTTCTGTGTTGACAACTAAGTATAGGAAATCAAGGGTACAGGAGTTGAAGAGGTAGGAGGATTATTGAAGAATACGATGGTGGCGGCCAGGCGTGGTGGCTCACTCCTGTAATCCTAGCACTCTGGGAGGCCAAGGTGGGCTGATTGTTTGAGCTCAGAAGTTCGAGAGCAGCCCGAACAAGAGCAAGACCCCGTCTCTACTAAAAATAGAAAGAAATTAGCCGGACAACTAAAAATACATACAGAAAAAAATTAGCCAGGCATGGTGGAGCATGCCTGTAGTCCCAGCTACTTGGGAGACTGAGGCAGGAGGATCGCTTGAGCCCAGGAGTTTGAGGTTGCTGTGAGCTAGGCTGACGCCACGGCACTCTAGCCCAGGCAACAGAGTGAGACTCTGTTTCAAAAAAAAAAAAAAAAAGAATACAGTGGTGGCATGAAAGTGAGAAGTCAGGGCTGGAGACATTTTGAAGATAAATATGTACAGCATTTGCTGATGGATTACATGTCGGGTAAGTAAGAGTCTGGGAATGGGACGGCCAGTTAGAAGGCAGTTAGGTATTCCTGATGAGGAGTGATGCTGGCCTGAAGGAAAGCAATAGCCTGTTAGTTTTATGCAAAAACTAGCTTTGCACAGTTGTGAAGTGGGGAGGGGGTGAGGGTGGAGAGTTTTCTCTGATACTCTTTTTAAATGGTAAAACTATTGATCTGCTTCATTTCGTACCTATGAGTTTCCTCTGGGCTGCTAAAGCAACTTGAGGAAACTGGAGAGAGGATGTGGGGAGTTGCTAATAACATCCCTTCCAGCTCTATGCCTGCAAATTCTAGCCAACATGGTGAGAATCCTCCTAGCCTGTAGGGGGTGATGGTTGCATGCCTAATAAAAAGGAAATAGGCTAAAGTTGACTTGATTCCTTGTCTTTATTCCACAGTTTAGTACGTGGAGACCAGAACCTTAGTTATATTCCTAAGAAATTATCAACAGAGGCATCTTATCAAATTTAAGATGCCTCTGATCATATGAGGAACTGTTATTTTTTACCCAATGTGAAAGGAAAAAAAATGACCAATTAAACTGAAACACAAGCTTCTTATCTACCTCAGTTGTGAGACATATTCTGATTTTAGAGCTGGTCAAAATGTTAAAAATACATATTTTAAAAATCAATGAAATACAGCATACTAAAAAAGGAACACAACAACAATGTAAGCTGAAAATCAAATGAAAACAAAGGGCTTTTGTACTGGGTGTCTGCACTGAATCTTAGTGGTTTTGGAGACCAACTCTAGTATTCACCATATATGAATATTCAAAATAACTAATATAACTGATAAAAGTATATTTAAACTTTATTTTTTAAATAAATATCCTGTTAAAATATATTATGTACTTCCTATAACCTATTATCACAACTTCAAATTGAGCACAGCACATTGAATAATAGTCTACTTTTTTCTCAATGATTCAAAGTCATGATGATAAACATCACTTGGCTTCCCAGACACCACTGTATTTGTTTCACTCCTTCTTTAGTGGCTGACCTTCTCTATCTGCTCTGTGGGTTCCTTCTCATGTCCACGAGTTCTAAAGTTTGGAGTTCCCCTGGGCTCAGTCTAGCCTTCTCTGGCCACACATGGTTCTCGGGTGCTCTGAGTTAGCCTCACAGTTTTAAATACATTATCACCAGCCAGAACCTTCCTCTGAGTTTCTCTCTCATATCCAAGTATACACTTGTCTCTTCCACTTGGATGCCTAAGGAACATCTTGAGCTTGAAATCCACAAGCGAATGTCTCATTTCCCCTCTAAACCCTCTACCTCCTGCAGTTTCAGTAAATAACATTTCCATTCTTCAAGTTGCTCAGGCCAAAAACCTTGGAGTCATCTTTGACTCCTCTCTTTTTCTCCACATATCCAAGCCATCAGTAAATTCTTTTCATTCTACCTTCAAATTGTATTCAGAATTCCACTACTTCTCACCACCTTCACCACTGTTATCTCTCACTTTGTGTTCAATAGCCTCTCCCCGCTTCTACCTCTGCCTCCCTAGAACTCATTCTCTGCATGGTGGTTATAAGAATCCTTTAAAAATGTGATCAAATTATGTTACCTCTCTGGTCAAAACACTCCAATGGCTTCGCAACTTCTTCAGAATACAATCCAAAGTCCTTCCCGTGGTCTGCAAGATCTCCCATGACCTTGGCTTCAACCTCTCTCCCACTGACTAACTGTTTCATCAGTGTCGTCTTCTGTGTGCTTCTAACACGGAGTTTCTAATCCTTGGTGCTGCTGGCGTATGCTTTGCTGTGGAGGGGTTGTCCTGTGCATTGTAGGATGCTTGGTAGCCTCTCTGGCCTCTACTCAGTATACTCCTCAATTGTGACCATCAAAAACATCTCCAGATATTGTCAAATGTCCTGGAGCAGGGGAGGGGGTGCAGGGTGGGGCACAAAATAGTTCTGGGAAGAAACACTGATGTAGAAACTTAAAGACAATTTTACAGTGTTTAGTTTTTATTCAAAGTGAAACAGGAAGCCACTGGCACGTTTTGAGCAGGAGAGTGGCATGTAATGAATTAGATTTTAGAAAGATTAGTTCGTGAGAAGAGTGGGTTGTCAAGGACAAGACCCCTTGAGACCCTAATGTTTGATGCTTTGAGAAATAAAAAAAGGACTGGGAATTGGGGGAAGTATAATACAATAATATTAATATGTGAACAATGGAAGATTCTGGTGTGGTGAGAGTGTGCAGCTTTTGGTTTGGAATTTTAATATGTGGAAAGGTATACCAACCTTAGCTGTTTATAGAGGATTATACTTGGGCAGTTTTAACTCTAAGCCTTGTCCTTGGCGGATGACTACATTGTTGGCAGATGTTTGCACAGTCCACTGTTTTCCTACAGAGTCTAGGCTGCAGGTTCTGCACCTGAGAGAGCCCAGGCCGCTTAAACCTCAGCAAGGGCATGACGGTCTCCTAAGCCTCGGCACATGCTGGCTGTGTGGGTGGCCCCGGCAAAAGCAGAAGCAAAGGTGCAAAATGCCTGGGCCTTCCCAAGATGCAGGCTTTGGCACGAGTGAGGACTTCAGCGGATCTGCGTGGTCTCAGCTGAAGGCTGCTGCAGCTCACCACGCAGGGACAGCTTTGCCTCGGGTGTTGCTGAGGCCAAGATCTGACAACAGGGTCAGGCGCCTTTCTAGATACAGTTCTTTGGGACATTAGGGGAAGGAAACATCCTCGTTGCCTTTAAGTAGCAAGGCAACTAAGTCCCATGTGTGCAACAGAATAGTACTGGGGGTTTAGTGGGGTTTTGTAATTAGTGCCAGGCCTCATAGGCAGTACTACGTTCATGGTCCCAAATTCTGTTCAGGATTCTCAAAACAGAGACTGTAAAAGGTTGAGTTTGGATTTATGTGTTCTTTCCATAGGCTCAAGAGTTATTCTCATCACATGGTCTCAGTTGGTTATTTTATATGAGGGAGAAATCCTCTATAGGAGGCAAGTTTTTTAGATCTAAGCAATTTCTTGACCAAAAGTAGAGGAAACAGCCATTGTGACCTAGAACCCAAAATATTTTATGATCAAGGAGAGTAAACATGATGGCCCTAGATGGAGCCCACTCTCTTTACCAATGTGGTGCCCTAATTAGGGGCTCAAAAGGGACATGGAAACTAGATATGCACATAGGAGAAAAGTAAGGCTCTTTGACAAAGAAGTGATGATTGGGGCTCTCACCAATGCAAAATTTCAACCATGTAAGAAGACAGCAATTGCTCAATGCCACTAGAGACAATACGTAGGTGCACTTTGCCTTCCCTATATGCTAAAGGTTTAATGACAACATTCGTCTTTCACTGAAAGATTTCTCCCAGCTGAGTGTAAGGCTCCAGATCTTGGACGTGGAACACCAAGTTTAGACCGACTGACATACTGGTGAAACTATCTGTTCTCATTTTTTTTTAGATGACATTGAGTCTCTGCAACGCTAACATAATTTTTTTGTGGGATAATAGTTCTGGGGGTAGGGATTTGTTTATTTTCTAATTTGGTGGATGCTGGCTGGTGCTGTGATATGCTTATGTGTCCAGTTAACTTTTTGGACTCCATAATAAGAGAGGTGTATCAAAGACTTGGCCTTAAACTTCTGCAGCCCTGAGGCAACTACTGTCTTCTGTAAGAGACAGCACACACTAAAGCTGATCAAAGGACCCCCAAATTCACTAGGGCATTAAGAACCCCTTTGGAGAAGAATAAAAAACTTTGGAGGAAGAATTTTGGATCTGAATTTTGTTGACTTTTAACTTATGTGGGCAAGAATATTTGATCCTATTGAATTTAAATACTCTGGACATTAAATTGAAAAGAGATATCATATTTGAACTTTTAATTTTTCTCTGAAATTACATAACACAAGAGAGCTTATGTCTAATTGTAGGGCATCTACCCCCTGCCTCCTGGCATCACACCCAGTGAGTTCCCTTCCTCTTGAGTGTGGACTGGCCCTAGTGACTTGCTTCTAATGAGTAGGATATAGCAAAAGTGATGGGAGTCACTTCTGAGATTAGGTTGTACAAGACCTTCTGTCTGGCACTCTCCCACTTTCTCGCTTGCTCACTCCGATGGAGCCGGCTGCCATGTTATGAGCTGCTTGCATGGCACGGAACTGAAGGCAGCCTCTGACCGACTGCCAGCGAGGAACTAGATCCTGCCCACAGGATTCTACTTGGGATTCTGCCCTTGTTGAGCCTTGAGGTGGCTGTAACACTGCTGACCCCTTGATGGCAGCCTCCTAAGATACCCTCAGCTGGAAGACTTAGCTAAGCTTTGCTTGGATCCCAAAGAAACTGTGAACTGATGAATGTGTGCTGTTTTAAGCCACAAAGATGTGGGGAAATTCATCACTCAGCAGTAGATAACTAATACACATACAAAATCTATCAAAAATTATTTTTAATAATTTATCAGCTTACATATTACTTAGGACCTCATTCACTTTTAGTTAAAAGCAACGAACAGGAAATTACTTAACTTGCAGAAGGATTTGTTACCCAGTCATTAGAATCATTTACTTTCTCAGTTTCTGGGAATCATACCCAAAGGCCCTTAATGAATAATTACTGTTAATATGTGCTTCTTTTTAACTTAGAAGCATCTTGTTTAATCCAATATACTAAAAACTTGAGGAAATTAGAATATTAATTTTTATGCATCTTTCCCAATACCCCCCGCCATTGGCAGTTTTGCTTTCCACAGTTTGTTACCCTCGTCAACTGTGATCCAAAAATATTAAACGGAAAATTTTAGAAATCAACAATTCGTAAGTTTTAAATTGCACACCGCCCTGAATAGTGAGATAAATCTCACCACTGTCCTACTCTGTTCCGCCTAGACGTGAATCATCGCATTTGCCTGTGTGTCACGTTGTCTATGCCACCCTTCTGTTGGTCACGTAATAGCCCTCTCGGTTATCAGATCAACTGTCCGGGTATCACAGTGTTTGTGTTCAAGTAACCCTTATTTTACTTAATAATGGCCTAAAAGCACAAGAGTAACGATTCTGGAAGTTCGGATATGCCAAAGAGAAGCTGTAAAGTGCTTCTTTAAAGTGAAAAGGTGAAAGTTCTCAATAAGGAAAGGAACAAAATCAAATGCTGAGGTTGCTAGGATCTACGGTATGAGCAAGTCTTCTATCTGTGAAATTGTGAAGAAGGAAAAAGAAATCCATGCTAGTTTTGCTGTCACACATCAAACTGCAAATTTACGGCCACAGTGTGTGATGAGTGCTAAGATGAATGTATCCACCCATATTAAATTTGCGGGTAGAAGAGATGAACAGAAATGTGTTCCAATTGATGGCAATTGAGTTCTGTACTATTTGAGGTTTTATTTTCCATCTAATTTTTTTATCCTTTCACATTGCTTTAAATATATTTTTCCCCAAAACTTAGAAGTTGAAGATTTAGCCTATTCAGTTTATAGAAAACGTTTGCCCAAAACCTAATTTGCAAAGTCATCTTTATGTTCGAATTAATTAACCAAGTTGAATTTATTTTCTGTCAGAAAAGTCTGACTTTATTTTTAACATTTTAAACATATTAAAATGTATTTAAAGAATGATATACAAACCACTGAAAAATAAGTTATGGGGTATACCTTATAAGATCCTATTCAAGAATCAACTTGAGAGTTTTGGGTTTACTTTTGCCTCCAATGGCAAAAAGACAGTTTGGCTTTTCTGATGGAAGAAAGAGAAGAAAGTGTGTTTGCCAGATGTTCACCTGGGAAAATGAGCTCCAGGAAGAATTTCTAAATTTGGTAATAGATAATAAGATACCTTCCTCATCACCAGTGTCACATTGTATGATTTTTCAGAGTAAAGCTCAAATCTCGTTGGCATTTCTATCTTTGGAGAAAATAAAGGTGTCTAAAAATAATGCTATTAATTTTATTCATAAAGGGAAATTATTATTGCTATTCTATGAAGAAAGGCAACCTGCATAAAATAGGAAGAAGACATTCTTCAAAGAATGTACGTGATTATATTTTACTCATTGGATTGTAGGAATTAGGTGGGATGCTCTATGAGAAAATGGTTCATATAAATCCCAACACTTAGTTGGTACCAGGTTTTTGTTTTTTTTAATGCATCGATTTAAGGCTAGTAGGCCGTGTTCTGCAGGTGAAAGTGATTTCAGGGATTGAAGGTTTTGAGCAAAGCTTTGAGAGGTAGCTGAGGATATTTCAACCTCCACAGATCAAAACCAAAAAAAATTATATAATATCCAAGAGCCTAGATGTTCTTTCTCTAGAAAGAACAAAATACTGGCCCTTGAGATAACATGGGTGGGAAAACTGGCTGACCCAATAGGCTGTTAAACTTTGGAATGGGCCACTAAGTGAGGTTGTGCAATCTTACTCTCTGGCTGCCGACAAAAGTAGAGTATTTCCTCATCTGTCTGGTATGTTAGGGCAGAGATGGGCTGGGGGTCCAGGAGAATGGAGATGACCTCTCAAGCTCCATCCCATCCTAAAACTGTCTAATATTTGCAATGGAATGCACAGTGTTGGGTAATAGGGAAATGAAAATATCTCCTATCAAAAAGGCATTTTAAAAATTAGAATTTGTAATTCTTGGGAATTTTCTCAGGATCTTATGAGTAAAATATCTATAATATATTATTACCCTTATTCATAATTTTTATTTTTAAATGATGTTGGCAGACAGTCCCTGACTTATGATAGCTCAATTTACAATTTTTTGACTTTTGGGACATAACCGTATCGTAAGTCAAGAAGCATCTAGAATTTTACACTTTGCACAGTTTTGTATTTGTACATGACTTACGTAGTTCATCTTATTGTGATTATTATACACACTGATCTCGTTTCTCTACTAGTCTTCTGCTCCTTACAGGCAGGTACTATGTCTTCTTTATCTTTGTATTCCTAGAACCTAGAACATACTAGGGGCCAAATAAACTTTTGATAGACCAATCTCACCTGTACAGACCTATGCTGAGCCTATTCCTATAACACTGTGTACCTTTTCTGATTTAATTTATTGCACTCAGTTTGGGGTCATTATCATTGCTACTTACTTCATCCTCAATATTAGGTTTTGGTCTTCTTATGACTAAGAGAAACAGTATGTTTTCGTGGCAAGGCACACACTCTGCTACACTAAAAGTCTGCTTGTGTCATCTGTTAGCTGTGTGACCTGTGCAAGTTACTTAATCTGTCTTTACCTCAATATCTTCACTTTAAAATGGAGATGTTGATAGTACTAACCTCATGGGGATTGGTTGAGGACTAAATGTGATAAAGCATTGCTATGGTTTGAATATGTCCTCTCCAAAATTCAGGTGTTGAAACTTAATGGCCAATGTGATAGTATCAAGAGATGGGTCTTTTAAGAGGTGATTAGGCCATGAGGGCTCTTTCCTCATGAATGGGATTAAGGCTTTTATGAAACAGGCTTCATGCAGTGGTTGGCTCTCTTGCCCTTCTATCTGCTGCCATGTGAGGATACAACATGCCTCCCCTCCAGAGGATTCAGCAACAAGGCACCAGCGTGGAAGTGGAGAGCAGCCTTACCAGACAACTGAACCTGATGTTGCCTTGATCTTGGACTTCCCAGCCTCCAGAGCTATGAGAAAATAAATTTCTGTTCTTTATATATTTCCCAGTCTCCAGTGTTTTATCATAGCAGCACAAAATGGATGGACAAGGACAGGTATATAATGACTTTAGCTCAGTACCTTGCACATGGTAAGTGTTCAGTAAATGATACCTATTATTAATTTACCCTTATAGTCTCACAAACTCCTAATATATATTCCTTGTGGGTGGGAGGCATGCAATACAGGTTGAATTGAAGTAAGTCAGGTTTAGAGGGAGATATAGGCAGTGGCTATAGCAGGTGGAGATTTGTACTAGATGATTACTACTAAGCTAGCATTTAAGTTAGTATTTAACATATTTTAATTCAGGGTATTTTAATTCTTCTAATTATCACTTTTTAAACAAATAAGATGATCTTACCTACACCCCCATCAATCCTCTCTACATTCTAGAAGATATATACAACCTTACTTAATACGATATGTTTCCATGTGAATTTTCTGAAGTTAGTACCTCATGCTTTTGTAAGGAACCCATTGTCACAGGCTATCATGGATTTCAAGGATTTCCTTTCAGAGAACTTAACTGCTGTAGCATGTGGGGTACATTTATGTTGCTATAATATATAGATTAAAAAAATGCTAGTATATGTTTTCCTGTGGCTGCGCTCTGGGAGTAGTTTTAAAACAGTTTTTTTTAAGATAGGAATAGTTTATAGTAACTACTATTATTTATTCATTGATCTTTAAAAGTTAAACAATTACAACTCTGTGTATCCTATTGAATTTATTTTTTTATTTTTTTTTATTTTTATTTTTTTAATTTTTTTTTTATTTCAGCTTATTATGGGGGTACAAAAGTTCTGCATAGATATATTGCCCATGTCCCTCCCAATCCCCCGAGTCCGAGCCTCAAGCGTGTCCATTCCCCAAACAGTG
>JAQIFY010003830.1:0-12241 GCA_028533085.1 Varecia variegata
GCGTTCCCATATATGACTCTCACACTTCTTCCAAACTAGAGTTTAGCAAGCCTACAAACCACCCCCTGAGAGTTGCTTTCTCTAAGCGAATATTAGAGTTTGTGTATATGAGTCTCACACGTAAGAGTGCCTAGTAAGACTCTCGCAATTCTTCCATACTGCAGTTTAGCCGGACTACAAGCCACCCCCCAGATAGTTGCTTTCTCTAAGTGAATGAAGCGTTCCTATATATGTCTCTTGTACTTTCCCAAACTTGAGTTTAGAAAGCCCACACACTACCCCCTGAGAGTTGCTTTCTATAAGTGAATCTTAGTGTTCCTGTATATGACTCCTTTCTCACTAATAGATATTCTCTTCCTAGGAAATGACTCTTTCTTTATTGTTTTTCACAAGAAAGTCTCACACATTTTCCATTCTGAATTAGGCAAGCCTATAATCCACCTCCAGAGAGATACTGTTTCTCAGTGAATGTAAGTGTTCCAACAAATGTCTCCTTTCTTGCTAAGAGCTCTCCTCTTACCATGTAAAGACTCATTACTTCAGTCTGCTTGACAGGAATGTCACACTTCTTCCAATCTCAGTGTCTAGCAATCCTACCAAAGAGATCCAGTTAGTTGCTGTCACCAAGTGAACATCAGTGTTCCTGTATATGACTCTCATACTTCTTCCAAATTAGAGTTTAGCAAGCTTATGAACTACCCTCAGATATTTATTTTCTCTAAGTGAAAGTTAGCATTCCTGTATATGATTCATTTTCGGCTAAGGGTTATCCTATTCCTGGTAAATGACTCTTTGTTTAGTTTGTTTCACAAGAAATTCTCACACTTTTTCTATTCTCAGAGTTAGGCAAGCCACTTCTTCCAATCTCAGTGTATAGCAATCATTCCAAATGCACCCCGTTAGTGGCTATTACTAAGTGAACATATGCTTTCCTGTATATGACTCTCGCATTTCTTCCAAGCCAGAGTCCACCAGGCATACAAACCACTCCTTCATACTTGCTGTCACTAAGTGAATGTAAGGATTGCTATACGAAACTCTCGCATTTCTTACAAACTAGAGTATAACAAGCCTAGAAACCATCCACTGATAATTGCTTTCTCTGCGTGAAAGCTAGCATTCCTTATATGACTTATTTCTGGCTAACAGTTATCCTCTTCCAAGGAAATGGCTCTTTCTTTAGTGTGTTTCACAAGAAACTCTCACACTTCTTCCATTCTCAGAGTTAGGGAAACCTGCAATCCAGCCCCGAGAGTTGCTGTTTCTCAGTGAATGTAAACGTGTGAATGTAAATGTGTCCTTTCTTGCTAAAGGTATCCTCTTCCAATGTAAAGACTTCTTACTTATGTGTGTTTGACAGGAAAGCAACACTTCTTCCAATCTCAATGTATAGCAATCCTACCAGACACACCCCATTAGTTGCTGTCACTAAGGAACATAAGCGTTCCTACATATGACTCTTACACTTCTTCCAAACTACAGTTTAGGAAGCCGACACCCCACCCCCTGATAGTTGCTCTGTAAGTGAATATTAACGTTCGTATATACTACTCTCGCACGTAAACGTTCCCATATATGACTCTAGCAATTCTTCCATACTGGAGTTTACAAGGACCAGAAATCCCCCCCTGATAGTTTCTTTCTCTAAGTGAATGTAAGCATTCCTATATATGACTCTCAAACTTCTTCCAAACTAGTGTTTAGGAAGCCTACAAAACATCCCCTGATAGTTGCTTTCTCTAATTTAATGTAAGCATGCCTATATATAACTCTGGCATGTAAGTGTTCCTATATATGACACTCACACTACTTCCATACTGGACTTTAGAAGGAGTATAAACCACCCCCCCTGATAGTTGCTTTCTCTAAGTGAATGTAAACGTTCCTATATATGACTATCGCACTTTTCCAATTAGAGTTTAGCAAGTCCTCAAACCACTACAGGATTCTATAAGTGAATGTGGGCGTTCCTATATATGACTGTCACACTTCTTCCAAGCAAGAGTTTACCAGGCATACAAACCACTGCCTGATGCTTGCTCTCGCTAAGTGAATGTAAACATTGCTATACGAAACTCTCGCATTTCTTCCAAACTAGAGTTTAATAAGCCTAGAAACCATCCAACGATAATTGCTTTCCCTACGTGAAAGCTATCATTCCTGTATATGATGTATTTCTGGCTAATAGTTATCCTCTTCTAAGGAAATGGCTCTTTCTTTACTGTGTTTCACAAGAAACTCTCACACTTGTTCCATTCTCAGAGTTAAGGAAGCCTACACTCCAGCCCTGAGAGTTGCTGTTTCTCAGTGAATGTAAGCATTCGTACAAAAATCTCCTTTCTTGCTAAGAGCTGTCCTCTTCCTACAAAAAGACTTCTTACTTAAGTGTGTTTGACAAGAAACTCACACTTCTTGCAATCCCAGAGTATAGCAATCCTACCAAACACACCCCGTTAGTGGCTGTCACTAAGGAACATAAGCGTTCCCGTGTATGAGTCTCGCACTTCTTCCAAACTAAACTTTAGCAAGCCTACAAACCTCCCCGTGATAGTTGCTTTATCTAAGCGAATATTAGAGTTCGTTTATATGACTCTCGCATGTAAGAGTGCCTATATATGACTCTCGTAATTCTTCCATACTGGAGTTTAGCCATACTACAAACCACCGCACAGATAGTTGCTTTCTCTAATTGAATGAAGCATTCCTATATATGTCTCTCGCACTTCCCCAAACTTGAGTTTAGAAAGCCCACACACTACCCCCTGAGAGTTGCTTTCTATAAGTGAATCTTAGTGTTCCTGTATATGACTCCTTTCTGGCTAATAGATATCCTCTTCCTAGGAAATGACTCTTTCTTTATTGTTTTTCACATGAAAGTCTCATGCATATTCCATTCTGAGTTAGGCAGGCCTATAATCCACCCCCAGAGAGCTACCATTTCTCAGTGAATGTAAGCATTCCTACAAATGTCTCCTTTCTTGCTAAGAGCTCTCGTCTTACAACGTAAAGACTTCTTACTTCAGTATGGTTGAAAGGAATCTCACACTTCTTCCAATCTCAGTGTCTAGCAATCCTACCAAACAGACCCCATTAGTTGCTGTCACCAAGTTAACGTTAGCGTTCCTGTATATGACTCTCATACTTCTTCCAAATTAGAGTTTAGCAAGCCTACGAACTACCCTCCAATATTTGCTTTCTCTAAGTGAAAATTAGCATTCCTGTATATGATTCATTTCTGGCTAATAGTTATCCTCTTCCTAGGAAATGACTCTTTGTTTAGTTTGTTTCACAAGAAACTCTCACACTTTTTCTATTCTCAGAGTTAGGCAAGCCACTTCTTCAAATCTTGGTGTATAGCAATCCTACCAAACACACCCTGTTAGTGGCTATCACTAGGTGAACGTATGCGTTCCTATATATGACTCTCACACTTCTTCCAAGCCAGAGTTCACCAGGCATACAAACCACTCCTTCATACTTGCTCTTGCTAAGTGAATGTAAGTGTTGCCAAATGAAACTCTCGCATTTCTTCCAACTAGAGTTTAACATGCCTAGAAACCATCCACCAATAAATGCTTTCCCTATGTACAAGCTAGCATGCCTGTATATGACTTATTTCTGGCTGACAGTTATCCTCAGCAAAGGAAATGGCTCTTTCTTTAGTGTGTTTCACAAGAAACTCTCACACTTCTTCCATTCTCAGAGTTAGGGAAGCCTACAATCCACCCCTGAGAGTTGCTGTTTCTCAGTGAATGTAAGCGTGTGAATGTAAATGTGTCCTTTCTTGCTAAGAGGTATCCTCTTCCAACGTAAAGACTTCTTACTTATATGTGTTTGACAGGAAACTAACACTTCTTCCAATCTCAATGTATAGCAATCCTACCAAACACACCCCGTTAGTTGCTGTCACTAAGGAACATAAGTGTTCCTACATATGACTCTTGCACTTCTTCCAAACTACAGTTTAGCAAACCTACACCCCACCGCCTGATAGTTGCTCTCTCTAAGTGAATATTAATGTTCATATATATGACTCTCACATGTAAACATTCCTATATATGACTCTAGCAATTTTTCCATACTGGGGTTCACAAGGACCACAAACCACCCGCCAATAGTTTCTTTCTCTAAGTGAATGTAAGCATTTCTATATATGACTCTCTAACTTCTTCCAAACTAGTGTTTAGGAAGCCTACAAAACATCCTCTGATAGTTGCTTGCTCTTATTTAATGTAAGCGTTCCTGTATATAACTCTCGCATGTAATTGTTCCTATATATGACACTCACACTACTTCCATACTAGACATTAGCAGGACTATAAACCACCTCTCTGACAGTTGCTTTCTCTAAGTGAATGTAAGCGTTCCTATATATGACTACCGCACTTTTCCCAACTAGAGTTTAGCAAGGCCACTAACCACTACAGGATAGTTGCTTTCTGTAAGTGAACGTCGGGAATCCTGTATATGACTCTCGCACTTCTTCCAAACTAGTGTTTAGCAAGCCTACAAACCACCCCCCGATAATTGCTTTCTCTACCTGAAAGCTAGCATTCCTGTATGTGACTTATTTCTGGCTAACAGTTATCTTATTCCAAGGAAATAACTCTTTCTTTAGTGTGTTTCGCAAGAAACTCTCACACTTCTTCCATTCTCAGAGTTAGGGAAGCCTACAATCCAGCCCCGAGAGTTGCTGTTTCTCAGTGAATGTAAGCATTCGTACAAAAATCTCCTTTCTTGCTAAGAGCTATCCTCTTCCTATGTAAAGACTTCTTACTTAAGTGTGTTTGACAAGAAACTCACACTTCTTGTAATCCCGGAGTATAACAATCCTACCAAACACACCCCGTTAGTTGCTCTCACTAAGGAACATAAGCGTTCCCATATATGACTCTCGCACTTCTTCCAAACTAGAGTTTAGCAAGCCTACAAACGACTCCAAATAGGTGCTTTCTATAACTGAATGTTAGCATTCCTGTATATGGCTCCTTTCTGTCTAATATTTATCCTCTTCCTAGGAAATTGCTCTTTCTTCATTGTGTTTCACAAGAAATTCTCACACTTGTTCCATTGTCAGAGCTAGACAAGCATATAAACCACTCCCAGAGATTTGTTTTTTCTCAGTGAATGTAAGTGTTCCTACAAATGTCTCCTTTCTCGATAAGAGCTCTCCTCTTACAACTTAAACACTTCTTACTTAGTGTGTTTGACAGGAATCTCACACTTCTTCCAATCTCACCGTATAGCAATCATAACAAACACACCCCATCAGTTGCTATCCCTAAGTGAACGCATGCATTTCCTATATATGACTCTCCCACTTTTTCCAAACTACAGTTTAGCAAGCCTGCAAACCACCCCCTGATCATTGCTTTCTCTAAGTCAATATAAGCATTCCTAAGACCGACTCTCACAGGTAAGCATTCCTATGTATGACTCTCACACTTCTTCCAAACTACTGTTTAGCAAGACTACAAACCACCCCCCGATAGTTGCTCTCCATATGTGATTTTCAGCGTTACTATAAGCGACTCTCCCATTTCTTCCAAACTAGAGGTAAGCAAGCCTACAGCTCACCCGTGATAGTTGCTTTCCCTAAGTGAATGTAAGTGTTCCTATATATGACTCTCGCACTTCTTCCACACTACAGTTTAGCAAGCCTACAAACTACCCTGTGATATTTGCTTTCTCTAAGTGAAAATTAGCATTCCTGTATATGACTCCTTTCAGAATAATAGTTTTCCTCTTCCTAGGAAATGACTCTTTGTTTAGTTTTTTTCACAAGAAACTTTCACACTTCTTCTATTCTCAGAGGTAGGCAAGCCTACAGTCCACCACCCGAGAGTTGCTGTTTCTCAGTGAACGTAAGGGTTCCTACAAATGTCTCCTTTCCCACTAAGAGCTCTCCTCTTCCTATGTAAAGACTTCTTACTTAAGTGTGTTTGACAAGAAACTCACACTTCTTGCAATCCCAGAGTATAGCAATCCTACCGAACACACCCTGTTAGTTGCTATCACTAAGGAACATAAGCGTTCCCGTATATGCCTCTTTCACTTCTTCCAAACTAGAGTTTAGCAAGCATACAAACCACCCCCTGATAGTTGCTTTCTCTAAGCGAATATTAGAGTTTATGTATATGACTCTAGCACGTAAGAGTGCCTATATATGACTCTCGAAATTCTTCCATACTGCAGTTTAGCCGGACTACAAACCACCCTCTGACGGTTGCTTTCTCTAAGTGAATGTAAACATTCCTATATATGATTCTAAAACTTCTTCCAAACTAGTGTTTGGCAAGCGTAAAAACCACCCCCTTATAGTTGCTTTCCCTAAATGAATATAAGCGTTCCTATATATGACTATTGCATGTAAGCGTTCCTGTATATGACTCTCGCACTTCTTCAATACTGGAGTTTAGCAGGACTACAAACCACCCCCCAATAGTTGCTTTCTCTAGTTGAATGTAAGCATTTCTATATATGTCTCTCACCCTTCTCCAAGCTAGAATGGAAGAAGCCTACAAACCAACCCCCAATAGCTGCTTTCCCTTAGGTTATGTAAGCGTTCCTATATATGACTCTCGCGATTCTTCCAAACTACTGTTTAGCAAGCCTACAGACCATCCCCTGATAGTAGCTCTCCGTAAGTGTTTATAAGTGTTGCGATATGGGACTATCTCATTTCTTCCAACCTAGGGTTTAACAAGCCGACAAAGCACCACCGATAGTTGCTTTATCTAAGTTAATTTAAGCGTGTAAGCGTTCCTATAGATAATTAACACACTTCTTCAATACTGGAGATTAGCAGGACTACAAACCACCCTCCTGATAGTAGCTTTCTCTAAGTGAATGAAGCATTCCTATATATGTGTCTCGCACTTCCCCAAACTTGAGTTTAAAAGCCTACACACTACCGCCTGATAGTTGCTTTCTGTAAGTGAATCTTAGCGTTCCTGTATATGACCCCTTTCTGGCTAATAGATATCCTCTTCCTAGGAAATGACTCTTTTGTTATTGTTTGTCACAAGGAACTCCGACACATTTTCCATTCTCAGAGTTAGGCAAGCCTATAATCCACCGCCAAAGAGGTACTGTTTCTCAGTGAATGTAAGCGTTCCTACAAATGTCTCCTTTCTCACTAAGAGCCTTCCTCTTACACTGTAAAGACTTCTTACCTCAGTGTGGTTGACAGGAATCTCATACTTCCTCCAATCTCAGTGTCTAGCAGTCCTACCAAACACACCCTGTTAGTTGCTGTCACTAAGTGAACGTACGCATTCCTGTATATGACTCTCACACTGCGTCCAAACTAGAGTTTAGCAAGCCTACGAACTACTCTCTGATATTTGCTTTCTCGAAGTGAAAGTTAGCATTCCTGTATATGACTCACTTCCGGCTAATAGTTATCCTCTTCCTAGGAAATGACTCTTTGTTTAGTTTGTTTCACATGAAACTCTCACACTTTTTCTATTCTCAGAGTTAGGCTAGCCACTTCTTCCAATCTCAAAGTATAGCAATCCTACCAAACACACCCTGTTAGTGGCTATCATACTAAGTGAACGTATGTGTTCCTGTATACGACTCTCGCACTTCTTCCAAGCCAGAGTTTACCAGGCATACAACCCCCTCCCCCTTAGTGGCTTTCTCTAAGTGAATGTAAGCATTCATGTACATGACTCTGACAATTTTTCCAAACTAGAGTTTAGCAAGCCTACAAACGACTCCCAATACTTGCTTTCTATAACTT
Organism: Varecia variegata; assembly: GCA_028533085.1. Lineage (NCBI taxonomy): Eukaryota > Metazoa > Chordata > Mammalia > Primates > Lemuridae > Varecia > Varecia variegata. Next base: position 7,748 of record JAQIFY010003830.1, read on the forward strand.
AATGTTAGCTCTCCTGTATATGACTCCGTTCTGGCTAATAGTTATCCTTTTCGTAGCAAATGACTCTTTGTTTAATTTGTTTCACAAGAAACTCTCACATTTCTTCCATTCTCAGAGTTAGGAAGTCACTTCTTCCAATCTCAGTGTATAGCAATCCTACAAAACACACCCGGTTAGTGGCTATCACTAAGTGAACGTATGCATTCCTATATATGACTCTCGCACTTCTTCCAAGCCAAAGTTTACCAGGCATACAAACCACTCCCTGATACTTGCTCTCGCTAAGTGAATGTAAGTGTTGCTATACGAAACTCTCGCATTTCTTCCAAACTAGAGTTTAACAAGCCTAGAAACCAACCACTGATAATTGCTTTCCCTATGTGAAAGCTAGCATTCCTGTATATGACTTATTTCTGGCTAACAGTTATCCTCTTCCAAGGAAATGGCTCTTTCTTTAGTGTGTTTCACAAGAAACTCTCACACTTCTTCCATTCTCAGAGTTAGGGAAGCCTACAATCCACCCCTGAGAGTTGCTGTTTCTCAGTGAATGTAAGAGTGTGAATGTAAATGTGTCCTTTCTTGCTAAGAGGTATCCTCTTCCAACGTAAAGACAGGAAAGTAACACTTCTTCCAATCTCAATGTATAGCAATCCTACCAGACACACCCTGTTAGTTGCTGTCACTAAGGAACATAAGCGTTCCTACATATGCCTCTTGAACTTCTTCCAAACTATAGTTTAGCAAGCCTACACCCCACCCCCTGACAGTTTCTCTCTCTAAGTGAATATTAGCGTTCGTATATATGACTCTCGCACATAAGTGTTCCTATATATGACTCTAGCAATTCTTCCATACTGAAGTTTACAAGGACCACAAACCTCCCCCGATAGTTTCTTTCTCTAAGTGAGTGTAAGCATTCCTATATATGACTCTCGAACTTCTTCCAAACTAGTGTTTAAGAAGCCTATAAAACATCCCCCAATAGTTGCTTTCTCTAATTTAATGTAAGCGTTCCTATGTATAACTCTCACATGTAAGTGCTCCTATATATGACAGTCACACTACTTCCATACTGGACTTTAGTAGGACTATAAACCACCCCCCTGATAGTTGCTTTCTCTAAGTGAATGTAAGCATTCCTATATATGACTAATGCACTTTTCCCAACTAGAGTTTAGCAAGGCCACTAACCACTACAGGATAGTTGCTTTCTGTAAGTGAACGTCGGGAATCCTGTATATGACTCTCGCACTTATTCCAAACTAGTATTTAGCAAGCCTACAAACTACCCCCTGATAATTGCTTTCTCTACGTGAAAGGTAGCATTCCTGTATATGACTATTTCTGGCTAACAATTATCTTCTTCCAAGGACATAACTCTTTCATTATTGTGTTTCACAAGAAACTCTGACAGTTCTTTCATTCTCAGAGTTAGGGAAGCCTACAATCCACCCCCAAGAGTTGCTGTTTCTTAGTGAATGTAAGCATTCCTACAAAAATCTCCTGTCTTGTAAGAGCTATACTCTTCCTACGTAAAGACTTCTTACTTAAGTGTGTTTGACAAGACACTCACACTTCTTGCAATCACAGAGTATAGCAATCATACCAAACACACCCCGTTAGTGACTATCACTAAGTGAACGTATGCATTCCTATATATGACTCTCCCACTTCTTCCAAGCCAGAGTTTACCAGGCATACGGACGCCCCTCCCTGATAGTTGCTTTCTCTAAGTGAATGTAAGCGTTCATGTACAGTACTCTGACAATTCTTCCAAACTAGTGTTTAGCAAGCCTACAAACGACTCCCAATAGTTGCTTTCTATAACCGAATGTTAGCATTCCTGTATATGGCTTCTTTCTGGCTAATAGTTATCCTTTTCCTAGGAAATGGCTCTTTCTTCATTGTGTTTCACATGAAACTCTCACACTTGTTCCATTCTCAGAGCTATACAAGCATATAAACCACCCCCAGACAATTGTTGTGTCTCAGTGAATGTAAGCGTTCCTACAGATGTCTCCTTTTTTGATAAGAGCTCTCCTCTTACAACGTAAACACTTCTTACTTAAGTGTGTTTGACAGGAAACTCACACTTCTTCCAATCTCAGCGTATAGCAATCATAACAAACACACCCCGTCAGTTGCTCTCACTAAGTTAACGTATGCGTTCCTATATATGACTCTCGCACTTCTTCCAAACTAGAGTTTAGCAAGCCTGCAAACCACTTCCTGATAGTTGCTTTCTCTATGTGAATATAAGCATTCCTAAAAACGACTCTCACATGTGAGCATTCCTATATATGACTCTCCCACTTCTTCCATACTGGGGTTTAGCAGGACTGCAAACCACCCCCCTGTAGTTGCTTTCTCTAAGTGAATGTAAGCATTCCTGTATATGACTCTCACACTTCTGCAAACTAGAGTTTGGCAAGGGTGCAAACCACCCCCCTATAGTTGCTCTCCCTAAGTGAATGTAAGCTTTGCTATATGAAACTCTCACTTTTCTTCCAAAGTGGAGTTTAGCAAGCCTCCAAACCATCCTCTGATAATTCCTTTCTCTATGTGAAAGTTGGCATTCAGGTGTATGAATTTTTCCTGGCTAACAGTTATCCTCTTGAAACGAAATGACTGTTAGTGTGTTTCACAAGAAACTCTCACACTTCTTCCATTCTCAGAGTTAGGGAAGCCTACAATCCACTGCCGAGAGTTGCTGTTTCTCAGTGAATGTAAGCATTCCTGCAAATGTCTCCTTTCTTGCTAAGAGGTATCCTCTTCCAACTTAAAGACTTCTTACTTAAGTGTGTTTGACAGCAAACACAATTCTTCCAATCTCAGTGTATAGCAATCATACCAAACACACCCCGTTAGTTCCTGTCACTAAGTGAATGTAAGCATTCCTATAAATGACTCTCGCACTTCTTCCAAACTAGCGTTTAGGATGCCTACAAACCACCCCCTGATAGTTGCGTTCTCTAAGTGAATATAGGCATTCCTATATATGACTCTTGCATGAAAGCGTTCCTGTATATAACTCTGGGCAAGTCTTCAATACTGGAGTTTAGCAGGACTGCAAACCACCCCCCAATTGATTCTTTCTCCAAGTGGGTATAAGTGTTCCTATATGTGACTTTCAAACTTCTTCCAAACTAGTGTTTAGGAGGCCTAAAAACTATCCACTAGTAGTTGCTTCTCTAATTTAATGTAAGCCTTCCTACACATACATCTCGCAAGTAAGCATTATTGTATATGACACTCGCACTACTTTCATACTGGAGTTTAGCAGGACTACAAACCACCTCCTATAGTTATTTCCCTAAGTCAATGTAAGCGTTCCTATATATAACTCTCACACTTCTTCCAAACCAGGGTTTAGCAAGACTACAAACCACCCGCCGACAGTTGCTTTCTCTAAGTAAATGTAAGTGTTCCTATATATGACTCTCAAACTTCTCCAAACTAGAGTTTAGCAAGCCTACGAACCACCCCCCCCAATAGTTGTTCCCCATAAGTGAATGTAAGCGTTGCTATAAGGAACGCTCCAAATTCTTCCAAACTAGAGTTGTGCAGGCATATAATGCACTGCATGATAGTTGCTCTCTCTAAGTGAATGTAAGCATTCCTCTATATGGGACTCTCCCATTTCTTCCAAACTAGAGTTGGGCAAGCCTAAAAACCACCCCGCTAATTGCTTTCTCTCCGTGAAAGCTAGCATTCCTGTATATGACCCCATTCTGGTTCATCGTTATCCTCTTCCTAGGAAATGACTCTTTTATTTATTATTATTTTTTGAGTCTTTAAAACCTTTTTTTTTTAATTTATTATTGCTTATTATGGGGGTACAACAGTTCTGGTTAAATATATTGCCCAGGCCCCACCCAACCCCCGGGGTCTGAGCCTCAAGCATGTACATTCCCCAGACAGTGCACATCGCACTCATCATGTAGGTATACACCCATCCTCTCCCCCTCATTCCCCCGAGTCTGATCTTTAAGCGTGTCCATTCCCCAGACATTGCACATCACTCTCATCATGTAGATATACACCTATCCCCTCCCCCACCTCTGTCCAATACCCAATTGGTGGCATTCCCAAATGTGCACCCAGGTGATGATCAGGGAAACCAATTTTCTGGTGAGTACATGGGATGCTTATTTTTCCATTCTTGGGATACTTCGCTTAATAGAATGGGTTCCAACTCTCTCCAGGAGAACAAAAGTGATGTCGTATCATCGTTATTTCTTTTTTGTTTATTTGTTTTTATTTCAGCTTATTATGGGGGTACAAAAGTTCTGGTTAGATATATTGCCCATGTCCCTCCCATTCCTCCAAGTCTGAGCATCAAGTGTGTCCATTGTCCAGAGAGTGCACAACGCACTCTTCTTGTAGGTATACACCCATCCCCTCTCCCACCCCCATCCCCCCAAGTCAGAACTTCAAGCGTTCCCATTCCCCAGACAGTGCACATTGCACTCATCATGTAGGTATACACCCATC
>JAQIFY010003831.1:0-12241 GCA_028533085.1 Varecia variegata
AGCTGTCCCACTGAGCATCCGTAGGGGGAACAGCTGGGGTTCACTGGAGCCTGCAGAACCCACAGATTGCTGCCTCAAGACCTGCTTTGCCAACATAATGGATGGCTTTGCAAACATGACTCTGAAGGACGGTGTTTATAGAGCATTCTTTAAAAATTCTTCAAGGATATGTCAACAACCATTTGAACAGAGAAAATTGTAGGAAGTCAGCTCTCTTTGTTCAGGGATAACTTCCCACCAGCAGGTTCTATCTGTACGTGCATAGCCAGGGGCCCTTCTCCATGCAGGCAAAAACTTCAGAGAACTGTTAAAGAAATATCCTGTGGCAAAACATCCTGTTCTGTCTTCAGGAGTAGATCATTTTAGGAAAGCCCTATCTTTGAGGTTGCACTGCGGTAAAATACACAATCTAGAGTCTTGGGGGAGGGCTTGGTCCCGAGGACTGAGTGCTCTGCCCCAAGACCCAGGCACTGAGTAGCCACAGGTGTCCAGGGATGGCCAGGACAGCTACCTCTCTGCATCCCCAGCACTCAGCACTATGCCGGACTCACAGCAGGTGCTAGGAAAAGTCAAATGAATGAGCGACTGAGTATTCGATCTAAACTTAGGTTTTCCTGTCTATAAAACAGGGGCAATAACCATAAAAAACAACAGGCTCTGCTCTGCCCACCCCCTGAGGTGTCCATGAGCATCAGGAGAAAGGACAAGCCTACACTCATGACTGCGCCTTCCTCACCCCCAGTCTGCTTTTGAACTAGGCGCTCTGTCTTTGCTCAAGGACTTGCTGTTCTCGGCGGACAGGGACTGGTGATGTCCTCAGGCCTGGGACAGACACTCAGGGGTGTGCCGACCGGGTCCTGGAGGGCCCTCCCCCGAACACATCTCTCTGAGCCACATCCTGGTGGCCACGTGCTGCTGGGGTGGAAGCTGGAGCACCGGTGGAAGCTGCCTTGGCCTGAGCAATAGTGGTAAGAAATGAAGTTAAACATCTTCATTAGGAAACGTCAGACACGGGAAGGAGGAAACGCGGAACAGGGAAGCGTGGGCACGAGGAGCGTGTGTAATGAGGCCCCGTGCGGTGCAGGGGCGGAAGGGCTGGGGCCGCTGGCATCCCAGCTTCCCTTCGTTAGCGACGATCTCTGCTCCCTGGCTGTTAGCAGAGGAGTTTGTCAAGATGAGAAATGCACTTGGAAACCTTTTACTTCTCCGCACAACTGGCTCATCCACAGTGTGAGCGCGCCGCGAGCAGAGCTCGCACACGCCCAGACGCCGCACTCGCGCAGTGTAAACCCAGACCCTGGTGATACTTACCGAGCTCTCTGCGTTACCGTGATTTCCACAGAAGGAAGATGGGGGCAGGACACCCGGGGACCTTCATCAAGCAATAGGTGCTTGGATATATTGCTCATCTGCAGCAGGGAAAGCTATTTTCAGGCTCATGTTAAAGGAAAAAAATGCTTTATCATTTTAAAGTCATCCGTGATCCGCATGGCCAGCTAAAGCCATCTTCTACGTCAGTTTGGCAAACACATGGCACCTAGAGCACCAGCTCTCCCTTGACTCCATGACGGACACTGCTTACCAATTACTGCCACCAAGATGGAACAATTCTGCCTCGGAATCCTTCTCAACACTGCGTCAGACAGTCACTCTAATCAAATGATGTGCCTCCTTGAACTTGTCACTGCTACGCTGGATGTTTCCCAAGCTGGCCTCACCCACCTAATCTACTGCTGCTCCTCAAGGGCATTTGCTATTTTGTCCTGCTCCTTCTTCTGATAACAGACCCTAATTTACTTTGAGGAACCACTCACCCTCCACACTTCCAGTTTAAGTGGTTCAGGCACAACAATCCCACCCCTGTGTCTGGGAGTGGACAGATGACCGAGGCCTGGCCAAGAAGGACACTGTGTCCCCCCTGGCTGGAGGGATTAGACCAAGAATGCTCATGGGTTCTAACTTGATCCAAAAAGCCTCAGTCTCATGACTTAAACCAGAATGATCAGGAAAAGGGAACTTATTTTACTTCTCAACCTGGGCTTGTGAAATTGTAACCCTGGAGCCAAAGGGAGGGAACGTCTCTAATGGTGACGCCAAGTCAGAGAGCACCAGAGACAGGTGGGAGAGGGCAGGTGAGCCCTCAGGAGTCACGACGTCATTCAGTTCGTCCTCTGCTGTTTTTGAAGCCAGATCTATGTTTGTACTTTTTCAACTACATGAGGCACTAAAATTCATTTTCAAAAAGCCACTCAAGCCCGCTTGACTGAGTTGCTGTCACTTGTAACTGACGCAGCCCCAGGGCCACACTCGTGCTCTTCAGCACAAGGGTTTCCTCGCTGGTAACGGGCTCCAGCAGGAGTGGGATGACACAAACCACAGGCACCCACCCTCAGTGAGGTGGGCCGAGGCTCATTTGTTAGGAGCCAGGACCACATGCACACGGCCCTCCTCCCGGAAGCTGGTGCCACCCCACACACGCCGCCCTCCAAGGAAGTGGTCACAGGAAGGCTGTTAGGAAGAAGAGTCTGCGGGTGGAGGCCTTTCATCACAGGAGCCTCAGGGCCGCCCACTGGTGCAGTTCCTGGGTTAGCAAGTCCGGCACTGTTGCTGGGATTTGCTGACTCCACCCCCACAGACACAAGCTGGAAAAGCAATCCCAGGACCTGCCCATGCCCACTGCCTAGAGGTGAACCCTCGCCCTGGCCCACGGCTTGAACCACGCTTCAGTCTCCCCCTGAAGTCCCTGGTTGAGCCCGTCCTTGCACCTTTCGCTTTCCGCCCTACTTCCACCCCGGCGCCATCTTCCTGCCTGCTGTTGTAGCTCCCCAGTCCCCACAGCCTGACTCTCTCCAGCTCTGCAACTGTAGGGTTTGGTCCCGCTGTGGGATCCCTTCTTTGGTGAAAAGCTCCCCCTGAGACTATCCTACCTCCTTAGAAAGGATCCTGACACAGGTCCAGTACTGTCTAATCCATTCTGGAGACTTTGGTTTCTGTACATGAAGGCAGATTGAATGCTCCTTGCAGACACAGTTCAGTTGGCTTCCGAGGGCTGAATCAGAATCCTTGTCCCCTACTATCACAGAAGCCATAAAAATACCATCATTCTCCTGATTGGTGCAATATTGAGGGTTAAAATATTAACCAGGAGTAGCCATAGATGCTTTCTTCAGAATTCAGACATTCTGGGCACTAATGCCAAGAAACTACACATATTTCAAATGTTAAATTTCTATTCTTTTCCAGGGAGCTCACGTTTCAGCAGTCATATCAAAGGGGATAGTTGGGCTCGTTCCTCCACATGGGCTAAGAGAAACAAAACAGTACAGTTGCATTCCCGGTGTTAATGACAGATGCCCCCTTCCGGATGCTTTGTCAAAACCTCTTAACGAACACATGTGTCTCCTCACTCCTTGGCTCCATCGCTCTTCTGGCTTCCCCGGGAACACATTTCATGCCCAGGAGAAAACACATCAGCGAGAGAAAGACTTCAGTGATTCCATAAACAAAAGCAGCTCTAGCAGATCCCATAGAGAATTGTTTCCTTTCACATGAGAGCCCAACCTTTAACAGCTTTCAAGAAACCCTTGGAAACTTAATTCTTAGGAACCAGTTTCCACCAGGATATAAGGCATTTATAAGGGACCAACTATATCATTTTTCTGTCCTTGGAAACTACCTTTGCAAATAAGGATTATGAAACCATTTCTGGGGGTGATAAGACTTTTGCCCAATGCAGAGCATTTTCTTTATCGCATTTCTAAACTCCCGAACAGCTAGTTCACAGAAATCCTCCTCCTTCCCTCTGTCACCACCTCCCCTTATGCTCACAAGCAAGTGCTCTAGGTGTCAGGTCCTTCACACTGAGTGGCTGTCAGTGTTTGTCACCATCCCTCCTACTCTAAGTGCTCCCCTGGGCTCATGGGCTGAAGCCAGAACACACATTTCCCAGACCCTGTTGCCAGCGTGTTTCTTTTGAATCTTCCAATGAGAAGCACTCATGAAATATCTGGAATGAAGATAGAAGCAGAAGCCATCCTTGCATCAGCAGCATGCAGGCAAGCACGAGGCACTGCAGCACCTTCTACAATCTTCTCTGTGAATCGTGCCCTGGGGTGATGAGCAGCAGAGATTATAAACAGCCCTTTCCTGTGCCTGTCTCCCTGACATCTGCTGAGCCCTGCCTGCAGCTGTGAGTCGAAGGCAGTGCAAGGTGATGGGGACAGAGCTGGAGGATGTCCGCACCCCCTTGCAAGCCAAAGGCCTGGGGGAGATGTCGCAGCGTCTCCATGCGAGGGAAGACTGGCCTCTCCAGAGAGGAGAGGAAAGGCCCTTTCTGCTGACAACGAAGGCTCAGCACAAAGTGAAGATTTGAAATGTCAGAATTCATACAAACACTCTCATTCTGATTCTCAGGTCCTGCTCTTTTTCAAGCAGTGCTCTAACTTCTACATAAAAATGTGGCCAGGCTGTGAAGTCAACTTGGGCTATAATATTAACACCACGACCTGAAGGATCAACCTGTGGCTGGAAGGAGAGATGGTCAGAGATGTACAGCTGTATTGATTCATGAGCCATAATGAAGGGTTTGGCTAAATGAGTGAAGGCTTCAAAGGAGTTGGATCAAAGAAATGGTGGCAAGGAGTTCTGGGGAAGAGGTGGGGAGACGAACTTGCCAGAAGATGCACAGAGTGTGGAGATATCTGTATCGCACACGACTCTTTACCAAAGGGCACCTACTGCACAAGCCGGTCTCTGTAATGAAGCAGAGAAGATAATCCGTTGAGATGAGTCAGCCTCTTTCCCCAACCACCCCAGTGCTTGCTCAGTGGGTTTATGAGCTGTGTGGCCAGGACATAAACTGAGGTTATGCATCAGTTCAACAATTCAGCAATATGGAGCTCTGCTGGCTATTACCATTGCCAAATGCCCCACCTGCCAAAATCAGAAATGGAAACCATGTCTATAATATGGCATCATTCCCTAGAGAACCAGCCAGACACCTGGTGGCGGTTAGATTATATTGGGCCTCTTTTAATGAAGGATCAGCAGTTCGTCCTCACTGGAATAGACTTACTCTGGATTTGCATTTGCTTTCTCTGTCCCTGGTGTTTCTGTTGGGCTATCATCCCTGAACCTACTGAATGCCTTTGTTATTACCCTGACACTGCTTCTCACAAAGAAACGCATTTCAGCAGAATGAGTAAGGCAATGGACTTGTGCCCTTGGCATTCACTGTTTTACCATTTTCCCCATCACACAGAAACCACTGGCCTTCTAGAATATTGCAGCAGCCTGTTAAAAACTCAGTTATGGCACTAGCTCAGAGACAGCACCGTGCAGAATTGCAAAGCAGCCTTATAAAATGTGGCATATGCTGTGAACCAGCAACCAATAAAGGACTGCAACAGCCAAAGTATAAGGGTGGGAGAGCCAAACAATGACAGCAAGAGTGGCCACGCTCGCTTTAACTCCTGTAGCTAACTTGCAAAATTTTTCCTCATGTCTCCATAACTTTTGGGTCTGCTGGTTTAGAAGTCTTTGTTCCCAAGACAACAATGCTTTCACTGAGGGGCACAATAATCATTTCACTGATCATAAGTTGAGATGGCCACCTGGCCTTCCACTAAACCAACAGGCAAAGAAGATGGTTACTGTACCAACTGCACTGATACTTCCTGATTGTAAAGGAAAACGGAGCTGCTGTTAAACAATGGGGGTGGGGAAGAATACGTCAAGAAGCTGGAGTATTCCGTGGGGGAGTCACGTGGTGATTCCATGCCCAATGGCAAAAGTTACCGTGTGGTGACGACCTAACACAGTCAGTACCACCAAGGATACAGACTCCTCAAGAGTAAAGGTTCAAGTCATCCCACCAGGAAGAGAACTTTCATCAGGTAAAATGTTGGTTTAGGGCAAAGGGAAGTTGGAATGGATAGTGGAAAAAAATAAACTACAAATGCCAATTATGGCCTCATAGCCAACTGCATAAATGGAGCTGCAATAGCTATGTCTATCCCTTGATTGTTTTCTACAGCTCAGCCTTAAAAACATGGATCTGAACCATGCAGGCCCACTCATATGCATATTTTTGCAACAAATACATTGGAAATTTTTTGGAGATTTGTGGTAATTCGAAAAAACTTGAAGATGAACCACATAACCTAGAAATACCAAAATAAATTAAGATAAGTTAGGTGTGTCAATAATATATGTGTTAATTGACTGTTTATGTTACTGGTAAAGCTTCCAGTCAACACTAGACTATTAGTGGTTAAGTTGTTGGGAAGTTAAAAGTTATACTCAGATTTTCCACTGCTTGGGATATCAGTACCACCAGCCCTGCATTGTTCAAGGGTCAACTGTACACATTTGTATATATTAACCAATTTTTCCCACCTCCTATTCCCTTATTTTATGTGATATGTGTTGGTGATGTTTATTAAACCTTATAATTTAGTCTTTAAGTGGTAAGATATTAAAGGACAATTGTGACTGATATAGAAGAGCCATGAACATCCCTCAGAGCCAGATACTGTGACCTCCATGACTTTGTTTCTCCAGTTTCATGGAGAGAATCAAAGCATCTTTGTTGTAAGAAAGATACTTGTGTTGTTATTAGACACAAGCATATTTTTTGTTCGTTGGAGGTTTAAATATGAGTAGAAGATGTGTTTATTGATACTGAGGAGGCCAAGCAGGGGTCTGTGCTAGGCTGCAACACTCAGCACCATCCCTGTCCTCGTAAGCTCTACCTGCAGTGCAAAGTCACAATGTCCCAAAGCCTCTTCACATATGGTTCCCGTGAAGACTCTGCCAAGAAGAGGCTCTCTCGTGTGATCAGAAGGGCAGAATAGTAATGGAGGGTGGGCAGGTGGGCTTTTGTCATTGGCAGACATGGGCTTTGTCATCAGCTTCCAAGTGACCCTAAGCATGGCATCATGCCTTCTTTATCTCTGGCATTTAGTGAAAACTTAGAAAATACTTTTTGGAATAGATGGATGAATATGTAAAATCTCCTTTGTATATTCTTTTTTTTACTAGGTGGATATATAAAAGGATAGATGATTAGATGAATGGATGGGTGGATAGATGAAAGGAAGTTGACGCAAAGGACATACATCATATATTCAGGGAATGTGATATCCAAAAGAAAATTTAAATAAAAATAAGCATAAAAGATCAAATGATGGTTTTGAGTTTTGTTTTAAAGACAAATGAGAGAGCACTGAATGTTAAAAGAACATTTAAAGTTAAAAGAGAGATCCCCAGAGAAGAAAAATTCAAATTCGCTAGAGAAGGTGGTGATCACTGTTAATGTAAGTTCTCAGGCCAGACGGGAAGTGTGGGCTCCAAGGCGAAGGGCACCTTTGGAGAGGAGAGCCCCATGCCCTCTGAGGACAGTGGATCTGTCCACTGACCTTCACATATCATCACTGTTAGAAACCTTTTATGTGTTGACGTGAGAACCTAGAAAATCAGATCTGGGCTCTATGGGAGAAAGAACTTTTTAGCCAGTAGGGCCAGTGAAGGGGGAGCCTCTGTCCACTAAAGGCATTTATGCAGCAGTGGGATGGCCAGATCTTGAAAATACTGTAGAAAGAATTCTTGGACCAGCGGGAAGCTTGGACGAGAGGAATTCTATGATCTTTTCCAAGTACAACTTCCAGGGTTGCTTTCTACCTTGCTGAGGTCAGTTTGACATTTGTGACTGGCCTGGATACAGAGGCTGACCTGCAGGAAGACTCTCAGTACGATGACAGCTAGGAGGAGAGCTATTTTTGGATGAGGGGGGCCCATCCCGGCGCTCCTCAATTCATAACACATAAGGAATTGCCTACTCTGCATATGCAGCGGGGAGGATGATGTGAAAAGTGTCTGCTAAATAAAGCAGTCTAATTAATAAAGCAACTGTCAAGTGCCTGCAATGCTAATTTCATCTAGCTGAGTTTTCACACAGGACCCAAATAGGCAACCGTCTCACCAAAGTAAAGTAGTTTCTAAATTACCTTTTAAGAGGAAGACAAGCAGACAAGCTGCAAGGAAATGAGGGGAATTTTGAAGGTTGAAATAATAAAATTCAGGGGTTGTACCTTTGATCTTTTCTTTCCAAAGATAATCTCAGCCCTGCAATACTGCCCAAGGCTGGAAAGCAGCAGTGGAAGTGACTACTCCCTGCCCCATGCTGGAAACCCCTCTGCAAATTGCACTCAGATTCAAACCCAAAGGTGTCCTACTAAATGAACTCTCCAAGCAGAGCCAGTTTAAATGTCTAACATCTTTCTTGCTTTCTTTGAGGTAACTAGCTCTTTGGGTCTCCAGCCACAAAATTTAAGACCCAAGAGGTAGGGAAGATAATGCCAGTGTAGGCTCTGGTTTCAGACCAGTTCAGGGTTTCCCTCCCAACTTTTCAGCTGCATGGCTTCAGACAGATTGTCCAACCTCTCTGAGCTTCCATTCTTCATCCATAAAGTGGATATAGTAGTATTTTTTTGCAGAGTTTATGCAAAAATTAACTCAGACATATGTGTCTGAATACAAAGCCCATCACATAGTAGGTTCACATGAAAAATACCACTCTACCCACTCAATAAACTTGAAATCGTTGGTAATTTGAAAATCCAAAGATTGCATATTTTTTCCTAAGTGTTAGCATTTCTTCATGCTTAAATGGGATTTTAGGCATAGAAAGTGTTACTGTTAACCACTACAGGCTCATTTATTCATTAAGTAAATACTCATTGAGCATCAAAGACGTGCCAAGCTATACAACAAATGCTGTGGCTCAAGAGATAGATGAGGTATATGTCCAGGCCTCAAGGAGTGCAAGTCACTTCTTCACCAAGGCCAAGCAAAAGAGTGAAATCCCTTTGCTACTGTCAAGAGAGCCACTGGGGGGCCCTACCACCTCTGGACTTGTGACTGTTGTTGGTGTTATCAGGGGGTTGTCATCTGGCCCCTAAGACAGGGCCATATTCAAGGACTCAAATGCAGTCATTGAACATAGCCTAGCAGTTTGACAGATACTTTGTAACACAACTGACAACTAAACAGAAAGGGCTTCTGGAACTCATCTGTTACCTAGGCAACATGTCACGTCCAAGGTCACTGAGCAATGCTACTGTTAATGTCAGGTGTATTGGCAGACACCTGAAAATGCTTCCTCTAATCCACTGTTGGGTGACCATCCACTCATTCATTCATTCCCATTCAACAAGCATTTCTTGAGCACTTACTATGTGCCAGACGCAATGGCAGATGCTATGGAAACAGAAAATAAATCCGTAGCCCCTGTGCATGAAGTGCTCACAATCAAATGAAGCAGATGGACAAGTGAGAAGCAGAGACAGATGGTGCAATGCCACTGGTGCTGTGCGGGGGCCTGGGGGGCAGAGGGGCTGCAGGAGTGCAGAGGAGAGCTCTGCACATATGACAGAGGGCATCAGAAGGAGCACAGCAGAGACAAGGAGGTGAGCTCAGTTAGTTTGGGATGTCTTAGTCAGCTCAGGCTGCTGTAATAGACTGGGTGGTATAAACAGCAAGCATTTGTTTTTAGCAGTTATGGAGGCTGGAAGTTCGAGATCATGGTGCCAGCATGGTTGGGCTCTGGGTTGCAGATGGCTTGCTTCTTGCCGTGCCCTCACATGGCAGAAAGAAAGATAGCATAAGGGCACTAGTTTCATTCACAAGGGCTCCAATCCCATGACCTAATTATCTCCCACAGCCCCTACCTCCAAATACTATTACATTGGGATTAGGGTTTCAACATATGAATTCGGGGGGATACACTATTCAGTCCATTGCATTGCTCAAGCAATGAGGCAGAAAACAAGGAGGCAAATTCCTCCTTCCCCCACCTCCTGTTCTATTCAGGCCCCCAGGGATTTGGATGGGGCCCTCCCACATTGCAGAGGACAATCTACTGTACGGAGCCTACCCAATCAAATGCTCATCTCATCCAGAAACACTCTCACAAACACACGCACACTAATGTTTAACCAAACATCTGGGCACCCTCTGGCCCAGTCAAGTCGACACATGAAACTAACCATTGTGGATGCAGACCAGAGTTAAAGGTGCAAGTCCGTAAGACAAGATCCACAACACAGGGCAAGACTGGGATGATTCTCTTCGGCTGCTCCAGAGTATGAATGTAGAGGTTTGACAGAAGGTAACACAGAGAAGCAGACAGACGTCAGACCACTCACTTCCTCCAGAGAGCCTGAATGTTTGCTACAATGTAATCAATAATTTTTTTAACACATCTGTGTCACCCTTTCATCAGATGGCCCATGAATGAAAGCCTGGGCGACGTTCAGTGGGTGAACCCTGCCTCCTTGGTCGGACTCTCACCTAGACATTTGGCACCCACACTATGGGGTGGGACATTTTGCCCACTCTTATGCACTCAGGGTAAATATAAGAAATGTTTAATGCCTGTGTCACCTGTGGTTCATCAAGGACAATTCCCCTGTACCATCTCCTTCCTGGATCCCCTGTACCCCAGGTGGCCACCACTCCCTGCAACCCACACCATCTGGTCACTGAGCTGATCTGGGGGGCTGCCCTGGAGTCAGAGGCACCCATCTCCTTGTTTGCTGGTCTGGTGACCACTTGAGTTATCATCACCAGCCTTTGACTTCCCACAAGCCCACCACAGGGTGAGGAAGGGGCAGAATGTAGGAAAAGTGTAGGGACTGTGGGGCCGGAGTCTGGTTCTCCCACACACTGTCCAGGTGATGTTGGTATAAGGCTAGGCAGGTCCCTCGATGACTCCAAAGCTCATTTTTCTCATAGGTAAGGTAGAGATATTAACACCTTCCTGGAGGGCTTGCCAGGAGATGCTACCATCCTGCAAGCTCCTTGGGACAGGGACTTTGTCCTGCTCTCTGCCACAGTGCTAATCCCTCATGACTATCTGGCACATGCAGAAAAAATTAGTGAAATAGTTATGAGTGTATGTTAAGTTAGCTCTGAGTAAACGTGTGTGCCTGTTGCCCTGTTCCCTGAAGGAGTGACTGGTCCCCCAGCAGTGACTCCACCCTGAGGAGAGCAGCGGGGAGGGGAGCACAGAGAACGCTCAGACTCAGACTGTCCCCCCAAGGCCACTTTGTTCTCAGTCAACAGGAGATGGTGAAACATCCCCTCCCAGAAGGCCCTCCCTCTCTAACAGAAAACCCTGGACTAGTTCCAGGTGTGGCTGGCAAATTCAGTGCACATACCAGAAACAAGGCACCTGCCACCACCAGCAGGGGTTTGCCCTGTGCTTGCATCCGACAGCATTGCTTACACATAGCCTCCACTCTTAGTTTAGCAATTAGACTAAGGTGTGTTGAATGAGTGATTGAATTTAGTCAAAGAAACATTAGTCAGTTGATTTCATTTCTGCAGGGAGAAAAAGAGCAAGCATTGCAATTGTACTAAATTTCCGCATATATGATCTTCTAAGGTAGACTAGAAGTATCTTTCAATGCCATCTTTGACAGGAAACTGAGGCTCAGGGAGGTTACATAGCTAGCAAGTGGCAGAACATGGCACAGAATCTACAAGTCTGCCTGCACGTAGGACAGAAAAGACTCCAAGTCTTCTCTGCCACTGAGAAAATGTCATTATTCTGGGACCAATAGTTCTCCATATTGCTTAGATATCACTTTTTCTTTTCTACTTTAAAAGGGACTACAAAGTGGTTTTCTGCCAGCTAAAAGTACTAGCTCCCTGCTCAATAGGAAATCTCTTGTAGGGAGGATCAAATATTTAAGACCGGGCATTTTTGCCCCTTAGAGTAGAGCTAAGCAGAGAATAAAGATGTGCTATCTTCCTCACGCGTATAAGGAGGAGAGTTTGGATCTACATTCTTGTAAACCTGTAAGAGTTGGATAACAAGCATTTCTTAATCCAGTGGCTCGAATTTCAACGAAATAGAACTTTTCTATCTTGCAAGACAGATGTGGTAATACAAAAATATTATTATGAGGATGCAGAGAAAGGGAAAAGTATAGTCGTACGAACATAGCAATGAAGAGATATCAAAGTGTGTACCAGAATACCATGAATTATGAATCTAATAGGACAAGATTTTTTTTCCTCTGGGAAGACAGATGAGTGACGTTAATACTCCTGTGACTGAGGAAAGACAGTGTGTGCCCTGATGTTACAGAAGGAAACACAGACATAAAAATCTAGTAGTAGCATTTCTAGGCCAAGACCAAAGTGAAGACAGAAAGGTTACCATTGACAATGTGAG
>JAQIFY010003832.1:0-12241 GCA_028533085.1 Varecia variegata
CTCTCTCTCTCGTCTCAGTCCTTCCCACTGCTCACAGGTTAGGACAACTGTGAAATGTGTGCAGCTCCTGCAACTCCCTGTGCTCCCCTTCCCTCTACGCCTGCTGTCCTTTCGCCCTCAGATGCCTCTCTCCTCCTTAACGGGGCTGACTTCGACAGGTGTGTGTCTCAGGCCTTCCCCGCAACCCAGTCCAGCCAAAGTTCCCGTGAGCTCCCATAGCGCCCAGTGTATGACTGCCCTGCCGCATGGAAACTATTTTCATCGGATTCCCATTTGACTGAGTTCCCCGAGGAAAGGAACTGTGTCGTTAATCTAAGTATTTCCATTACCCAGCACAGTGCCTGGCACAATAAACAGATGGTAAGTGAATAAAAAGGAGAACAGAGCTTGGTGACTGTATGAGGGAGTTTCAAACGAAAAAAAAAAAAAAAAATCAAAGATCACCCCTAGGTTTGAATCTGAGCCAGCAGGGGAATGGAAGTTTCATTCATATAAACAGGGAAGTCAGGATGGAGAGCTGCTTTGGAAGCTCAAGAAAGTGAGGAACTGATTTAAACGTGGTCGTTTTCAGGTGTGAATGTCCAGATGAATTTATTTTGGACTTAAAAATGAAAAACCAAGCAAGAGAAAACAAAGGAAGACTTATAAGTCTCCTAAATAACCTATAATCAAGAAAGTCTTGACATCGTCTGAATTAAGGAGAATGCAAAAAGATACCAGTGAACGATATTTAGCTATTCCCAAGTGGAAAGGATACAAATTATGAGATTTAGCTCACCAAGGTCTCCATGCATACTCTTTGCCAGACTCTCTGTCTCCCTCATCAGCTGAGACATGATGAATTTAAATTGGTCCGTAGTCCGTGATTCCACTTTCCTGAAAACTAGACCCCCATCAAGGAAAAGTGAGTATTTTTCAGGAAGGACAGGTCATAGTTCAAAGTAGCTATCTCCAAACCTTTCTCTGCCTTTGTTACTTCCTCTGAAAACCCTGAGGTCCCAAGCTCACTGGCAGATGGTCTAATGATACTTAAAAGCGTACTCCTCGCAACAGCTCCCCTGTTGCTTCCTGCGCTGACTCTAACATCCGTCTTTTGTGGTCTAGTTCTAATCCAGCTTCTTACTCCGTCTCTCCTGCTACCTCTGCTCTGACGAGGCTGGAATCCTTCTTGCCTCTGCAAGTGTCAGACCCTAACCCATCTCTGTGCTTTGATACTCTCCCTCCCCTCCCAACCCCCAAGAGTGTTCACACCGGTCCTACCATTTACTATTGTATTCTTTCAGCAGAAGCTTATTAAATGCCTACCACATGCCATGTTCTGGATCATAGACAGTTGAAAAGAACACACTCCATGCTCTGCAGAGGGCTGCGTTCTTAGAGGAAAGACACAGGCCAAATAGCCACAGCACAGTTCTGTATCGTAAGTACACACAAGGTGTCACGGAGCACAGGGAAAGGAATCACTCACTCTTCCAGAGGAGTCAGTGTTGTAAATACAGGAAGCGGAAGGAAGCAAGAGCAGTCAGGTATGAAGGACAGCACAGACAAAAGCTTATGGAGAAAGCGCATGACATGTTTGAGGAGCCCAGCAGAGTACAACATAGCTGGGCTTATGGGACTTGGGAGAAGATAAAGCTCAGAGGGCCAGAGGAACTGGATTATAAAGGAATTCATATGTGATACTAATAAGTTGAGATTGGGGACCTTCTCTAAACTCCTTTTGTGCCCCTATTTCATGTGTATTTCTTCTGCCTCAGGCTCACACAGTCATACGCTACTCAGAGAGCAAGGATGAAGTTGTATGTACCTTCTGTACCCTTCTGTCTTCCTTGCACGTTATAATACCATTGATAAACATTTGCTAGTCAATCTTACAGAAAAATCATATTCTGATCTTTTGAGGAGAGAGATGAATTCAGATCATTCCATTCCAACTGAAACGATGGGATATTCAGAGAGTGATGACCACATAGGCATGGTGCACAGGGAAGGGCTAAGCCCAGCCGTTGGCTATCTACACGCTTAGATTTTCTCATCACCTCTTTTGCATTGCTAGTACCTTTGTAAGAGTTTTTTGGAACCAAGAAGAAAATGTTTGCTCTTTACAGGCCACTTCTGAGGTTCAAGCATTGCTTGGGAAGAGAGCACAGGGAGAGAGGCTGGAAATGTGACTATTTTCCAAGTTTGGGGTTATATGTCTTCTACTAAACAGAGAACAGGTCAAAGTTCAGTGTTCACCTAGATTGCTCTGAACCAGGGGTAGCAGAGAGTAACAAAATTCCAAAGGGTTTGTTATTGGATCCCACTTACACTTTGGGGGCTTATAAACAATTTGCTCCAGTTCCTCCAAGTTCTCTTTGACTGTCGCTATCACTGATACGTCAAGAGAAGCGCACAGTTTGCAGATATGATCCACGGCTTCATCTGTGTTTTTGGCATCCCCAACGCCAACTGAGGCAGTCATCCCAATGACCTGCAAAGGAGCATTCCAAATCCTTAGATGTCTGGGAAATAGCATGATGTTTTCTCACAACCCTCCATGTAACTCTTTCCTGCTGAAGTAGGGTTTTTGTTTTTGTGTTTAGTAACTTCAGATAAAGAGCAAGAACATTATTTTCTTTCTGACAACCTCTATGACATTGCTAAAAGAAAGGTCCCCATTAGGCAAAGCACAGAATAAATGCAGGAGTCAAAACTTATTAGCTGAACACTAATTGGCATAGAAACCAGGACAGGAAACCCTTTCAAGGCAGGGCTTGTCTTCTCTTTGCCCCTGTGTCCCTCACGGTGTGGAGAACAACATACTGAAAAGGAAAAGGACTTCAACCAGACACGCTTCCATTCCAATTTCAGCCATGTCATGCTGGCTATGTGTCCTTGGACAAGTATTTTCAGTTCTCTGTCAAGTTGGGAAACAACAGCTATTTAAAATGGTAGATGTGTAGATTCAGGAAGATAACATTTATAAAAAATTTAACTTAACGGTCACTTAATAAACATTCATTTCTTCTTCCAATAGCCACTCAATAATTACTGAATAATTGACTAACCAGCAAGTAATCTAGTTAACCACCAATTTTATTCTAAGAGAAAAAGCTGTAAGAAATATAATCGCTACGGAATGGTACTTTGTGGACACCATACTGAATTTCTTTTAACCTGCACTTCCTAAATGGATATTAGGTCTTAAGAACTTCATACAAATGTGCAAAGCAGTAGACCATAAATTCATGGTTTCCAACCCCATTTGGGCCCCAATATGACCAAAGAATTCTTCAGTGTATTCTCAGTTCTCCCTCCCATTTCAAATCCTCTCCTCAAGATTCCTGCCCCATTTCTATATTGACTGGTTCTCAAGCAAATGGTCTACTTCTTCTACATTCAATAGAAAAGAGAGGTTATACATCAGGGATTCTTCCCTTCCCTTCCCCTCCTCCTCCCATCTAAGAACTACTCTCTGAATTGACTCTTCTAACCTCCTCTTCACAGAGAATGCCAAAAAATGTCAGATCTTCCCTTCCATACTAACCCATCTACCTGCCTACTTATCCCACACCCTCTGGTCTCTCTGGGCATCTTGCTCCATCAGTCACTCCCTCTCCCCATCCTGCCTCACCTACTGCTAATCCCCTACCTCACACTCTACACTCAAGTCACACTGAAGAGTTTCAGGACTCTGGAGCACAACAGGCTCTTTCATACCTCTGCACACACAGTATCTTCTTCCTGTTAGCTTTTGCCTAACCTAACTTCTATTAGGTTTCATCTTACTTTCATACCACACTTAGGAGTGCTTTCACTTATGTTCCAACCGTGCCTTGTACCCATCTCCATAGCATGCTATCATGATAAAATTGTGACATAATTTTTATATATCTGGCTTCCCATGAAACTTAAGCTGTTAGAGGGCAAGGACTGTGTCTTTTTACATTTGTAACCCCAGTGTCTAGCACAGTACACGGGACATGGTGGCACATAGTACATACTTGTTAAGTGAACAAATGAATGAATGAATCAAAAACAATGAGTAGTATAATACAGACTCAGAACCTGAAAATGACATTCTCAACACGGCCACAAGAGTAAGTCAATAGGATTTAGGAGGATTATAGTTCTGAGGAATCTATCTGATTTTGGAGATACCTGGGGTAGTGGGTCTAAAGATCCTCCAAGTTTCTGATCTAGATAATTGAACATGATCATATTGTATGGGTGTTGTTTACTGGTGTTATGGCATTCATCAAATATCATCAAAGTAAAGACAGACAGTGATGGAATAGTTCCATTTTTAAGGTTGTTCACAAGAATCTGCGGCGTTAAAAAGATGATGTCATTGTTCTCAACAATCTGTTCCACTAGGACATTTTCAGCTGTTGCTCCAGAAATGCCTGTAACTCTGTACCTGGAAAATGACAAAAATTCCCTTTTATCAATCACAGTGTGAATAAGGAATGACAAAGATAAAACACTGTATCAGAATTAAGTTCTCCTTAAGTCCAAAAGGAATAAAGCTGTATATAAGTCCTTAGCCCAGAGCCTGACAATAAGTGATCAATAAATACAAGCTAGTTATAATTTATACTAGTATATGTTAATTCTTTCAGGTTACTAAGAGAGAAAAGAGTACTTAAAAGAGTAATATCAAATAAATTATAAAATCATTAAAGAAGTTAAATGTGTCATTTAAACATCAATTTACCCCTTAAGTAATTTACTCACTGTACAAGAACAAACCTGGGGAGTTTAGGATTTCTGGTATACAAAAAAGACTTGAATCCATGAAGGAATAACATCTAGATTATATATAAGCTGAATCCATCATAAAATTTAATCATGGCTTTTCAAAAACAAAACAGAAAACACATCAATTACATGCCACTAGAGAAAAAGAAGTTAGATCAACTGTTATACCTACCCAAGTCTTTCAAAATATTCTGAGAATGCAGATTTCTGCTGTTCATACAATGGGATTTGATTAGCAAAAAAGACAACCTTCCCTTTTTGTCCTTGTGAAAATTTTTCAAGATGATGTTCACATATGAGAATTGAAACAAAGGTTTTTCCACAACCTTTTAACATGTAAGGAAAAAAGAAAACATGTAACTAATATTGTATTAGATATTTCTTCAGAAACATTTATTTTTGGCTCTTCTAGTACCTCTGAGCTGCCTAACTGATAATTTAGTTGGGTTAACAATTACAGAATTTACACTATGACTTTAAAAAAAAAAAAAAAAAAAAAATCAAAGCTACTCCCTAAGCAACATGCAAACAGTCAGGACCCCAAAGCAAGATAACAGAGGGCATTTTTCTTCCCTTACAATATGCTGATACTATATTAATAGGATAGTTTTCTTAAAAGACATGAAATAAGGGAAAAATTGACACTTGCTCATTCTGCCCCAGTATTTATTTTATTTTTTTGTAAAGACGGGGCGGGGACGGCGGGTGTCTCGCACTCCTGACCTCGAGCGATCCTCCCGCCTCGGCCTCCCAGAGTGCTAGGATTACAGGCGTGAGCCACCACACCTGGCCTGCCCCAGTATTTAAGAAAAGAAAAAAAAAAAAAAAAAACAAAGGACGCAAACAGAGAAACAAACTATGTAACTAATGGCAACTTGTCTATGGCCATACGGCCCTGAACGCACCCAATCTCATCTGATCTCGGAAGCTAAGCAGGGTTGGGCCTAGTTAGTACTTGGATGGGAGTAATGGCAACTGGCTTACCAGTGGGAGCACATATTATTGTGTTTTTTCCTTTCTTAGCCGGCAAAGCAAGCTCTAGCTGGTAATTTCTTGGCTTAAATCGGCTGTTCAAGTCAGTTAGAGATACTTCTGTAATAAAAAAGGAACAAAATTACCAAATAGTTACTGCTCTCAGGAATCATGCCACTAGCTGTAGTCCAATGGACACAAATTCCAACTCTAGCAAGAGGGCCTCATTGGAGAAAGTTTAGAATCCTGTCTCTTGTTAACCATTCCAGTCCTTCACTGATTTGAAGTACAGAATTCTCTCAATGACACAGTAACAATGACAAGAAGAGAAAAGAAAAAAAAAAAAAATTCTTTCTTAAACAATCATGGATGCCCAATAAAGAGAAACTAAAGCAAGAAAGGCCCAACAGGGTAAGACAAGACGGCCACCAGTTACAGGAAACACTTATAGAACAAAACAACAAATCCTTCCAAGATCTTTGAAGAAAACCAACTGTTAATATTAGATTCTCAAAGCAATTTCTTATTAAGGAGCAATCATACTTTGTAATTCTTCAGGCTCTCAAATGGTATTTTCCCTCAACACAACCAGAAGTTTTAAAAAGAACACTCAGAAGCTTTATCTCCATAACAAGTAAGCATATAAAAACAGTAAAAGCTAGAAAAAACTTCAGAAGTTATCTAGTGACTCTAACGTACCCATTTTAAAGAAAGAGAATTTCTAAAATGTTAAGTGAGTTAACCTCACCTAAAAGACAAGTAAGGATCTTGTCAGAAAATTTAAAGCAACTTATATTCATTGATTTTCTTCTGGAATGACAAAAAACATATCATTTGGGTACAGAAGTAATCTGTAAATTTTCTTTTTATGATGCTATCCTAAAATCACATTTTTCTTCTAACACTACGCATGATTAATCCTAATTTTCTTCCTGATACCCTTTTATAAATAACTTTTTATTATGGCATATTATGCAACTTTCTGGTCTCCTCATAAAACAGTCAGGAAAATATGCTTCAAGAAGCATAAGGAGGCCTCATAGGGCCAGAGGGAACTTACACAGTGTCTCTGTGTGAATATGAAAAAGGAGCTCCTCTTGGGAGACACAACCCCTCAGAGGCCATTTGGCAAACACCACAGGCCGGATGTCAGCCCCTCCTCAACCTCTCAGCTGGGCACATTCATGCAGTGCACTAACTCCATCAACTTGCGTGGCAGCCCTGGGATTTTTAGAAGGAAACTGAGCAAGTGGCTCTCAGATAGAACTATTTCTTTACAAAACAAAGCTGATTTGGGATTTCACAGACATTGAGTTCCTGGAGGACTCTATTTGCATTTTCAATGTAGACAATGCATGTACTTTCTTAGTGGTAAAAGAAGATTAAAAAAAAAAGAGCAGAAACAGCAGCTACAGAATGAGAGAATGGCATTTCTAATTATATAGGAAAGTATCTATTTTAAAATAAATTCTTTCTTTATTAATTTCCCTCAAAAACCTTTTCACAAGGTCATGACTTTTGGCCCTGCAAAATACGTCCCCACACAGAGTACCTGAAAAGCACCATTATGAAAAAGAATCAACAATGTCAAGTACCTGAAGGTGGACACGAATTCTGACTAAGATTCTGGTATTCTAGATCTTCCCGGTAGAAAATCTGTATGTTGGAAGTTTCCATGTTATCATCCTCAAGATCTTTAATTTCAGCATCTTCTGCACCTTCATGAGACCCAAAAATATCTTAGAATCTTAACATAATCTGATTATAGTTTCAATGGTGAAAGCCCCACAAAGAGGTCACACCACTAAAATTTTAAACTTCCATTAAGATTTCTCAGAACTACTCCCATTTACCTTTCAAAATAATTACAGAATTATTTTGAGTTTGCAATCTCAATCTGGAGTTTAAACTCCAGTGTCATTTAGGACTGTATTACTCAATGTGTGGGACATGGACCAGCGATTTCCAGGGTTTATTTGAATTTTGAGCCCCTACTGAATGAGAATCTGCATTATAACAAGATCTCCAAGGGATTCACATGCACAACTAAGCAGCAGCATGATTTAGCAGACATGCATGTCTGCCATTTCTGACTGACTCTTGACCCAAGAAATCAGATGTGTATTTATACAGACATGCTTCTGTAACAACTTACAATCTAAAGAAACCTAGACAAAGCTAAGACCAGACATTCAGATGTTTACCAAACTTGGCCTTTAAAACAATGCTCTGAGAGGATGTTAGCTTCAAGAAGCCAAATGGTGGTTAAGACACTGAATCACAACAAATTCTTCTTCTTTCACTCCTGTTCTGGTTCAGTTCCAGATGGCTTCCAGGTGAGAAAACTAGACAATGTTTCTCATGATTCTACTCTGAAAAGCAGGTAAGTCCTGGAGTTTGAACCTTTAACTCTAGAATTCTCAAGCTATTTCTCCGATAATCTAAACTCAGACTAGGAGCTCAGATTCTACCTCCCCAAATCCTTTGGGCCAGATGGGTTAATTCTGGATGAGAACAGTTTGCCCCGGTCCATTTTTAGGGGCTACATACAATCAAACTAATTCCATGGGCAAGTAGCTGCCTCCCTCCCAGAACCCAGCTTCATGCTGGTCTCTCCTTAGAGATGTAACCCTGGGAATCTGAAGGGGAAAATGCCTCTGAGGGTAAGGAAAAGATGGGTAGGAATGAGGGAAGCCCTAAGCAGGGTCATGAGGAGGGCACAGCATGCTCTCTCAGACCCTCCCTTCTCCCTTCAGGGCTCCTCCTGGGAATATCTTACCTTTGTCTACAATCCACAGTTCACTGAACCGGTTATCTTCTTTCTCTAAGGCAAGTTTCAAAGTTTTGGGCCAGTTCTCCTTGTCTGATCTGAGAAGGCATTCCACCATTTTCTCTGCACCTGCCATCATCCCTTTATTGAAGGAAACCTACATAAGGCAACTGAAGTTTATTCATCAGCTATTTCAAAAGTTTTCCCTTTATCAGTTTTTACTGAAGAAATGTCAGTTCATATACTATCTGATTTAAAATCATGGTACAGTATGGTTCAATGGATCTGATTCATTGACCATCCAAGAGACTCTTAAGATAGTCTTTCCATGCAACAGCGTTGGGAGATGGAATGAAAAAATAAAAAAAAGAAAAAAAAATAAATAAGATAGTCTTTCCTTCATCCTTGTCCTTCACGCGTGATATCACCATGTCAAGCCAAGCCTTCTCACCTTTGAGTTCTAATACCTGTCATCATCAGCAACATGAGGAAAACAATTCATTTGACAACCATTCACAATATGGGCATACTGCCATATAGCAATATTTGGAAGCATATAACAAAGTGTTAACAAATGGTTTTTTTCAGGATAGAGGGATTTACATGACTTTTATTATTAATCATAACTAAAATGTATTATGCATCTATTATTATGTAGCAGGCATATATGAGCACTTTACATATATTATCTCATTTAACCCTTAAAAGAACACCGTATTAGTATGGTACTATTATTATTCCCATTTTATGCATGAAGAAACAGATGTTTAGAGAAGTTAAACAACTTGCCCAAGATCACACTGCTAGTAAGTGGTGGAGCTACGAGTCTAACAAAATTCATCTGTGTCCAGAGCCTAAACACTTAACTGCCAGAGTCTAGAGCCTTTTCCTTTTTATTTGCTGAACTGTTCAATATTATTTAAATTTGCATAAAGCATTATTCATGAAAGTAATATAGTAATTTTAACTGAGAATAGGGCAAACCTGAAAAAAAATTGTGACACAAAAATTACCCAGTTCACAAAGTACTATTCCAGGTAATTATGCCTTAGATATGAGGACTTCTGTGGGTTTCAGTTATCTTTCTCAGGTCTAAATCAGTATAGAAAACAGAAGACATTTCCCATGTTCAAATTATTTCCCCAAAATTTAGTATTTTATATTAACTTACCTGTCTAATTTCTTCACATTCCTGATTAATTAAACATACAGAGATTTCAGGAAGGATCTCTGTTGGATCGATTCTGGTTTTAAATTCTGGTTGTAAACGTTTTAAAAGTGATCTATAGTCCTCTAGCTTTTCAATTTTTTGGAAATCCCAATTTTCAATGGCTTCATAAAGTCCAGAATAACCTGAAAAAAAGAAAATGGGGACTTTTATGAGACTAACTGAAAAAATACTTTGAGAGTAATACCATAGGAATCATGTTTGACTATGTGGTGACAGAACTCAAAAAAAAAAAAATCTAAATTACCCCAATTGTTGATTTTTAAAAAAAATTATTCATTTTAGTTACCCAACACTTTAGTTCTTCCAATAGTATTTATTATCTCTTAGGATAAAGTACTAAGGACAAATTTGAAACCTTACATTTGGTCTTAGTATAAAATCTTTCTTCCCCATGGCCTTCACCTACCACCAGTCTCTAAGTCAAATTCATCATGTTTATTTAATTTTCTCCGTGGAAAGCAGTAAAGGTGGCAAAAAGAAATGTAAATCTTAATTCCTACCCCCCCCCCAGAGACTTTCCTTTTACCTTTTTCCTAGAAAAGAATATTAAGTAAATGGAAAAATCTGAGGAGGAAAAAATAATTTCTAACTGTAATAATTCAAAAATGTCTAAGGTTCTCTAACAGAATCACTGGACTTGTCTGACTTAAAGGCCCACATTGTTCTCATTAGGCTAAGAGAATGGGTTTTATTCCTGTATACCCAAGTAACTAAAGCAAACTTGAAGTTTCTGCATGCAAAAACGGCCCAGAGAACATGTGTTTATATACCACATGATATATATACACATACATGAATATATCCTATTGGCTGTTTCTCTGGAGAACCCTAACACATGGTTAAGTGTTCACCATCCTTCTTTTGTATGTGGATATCCAGTGTTCCCAACAGCATGTGTTGAGACTGTTGTTTCCTCATTGAGTGGTCTTAGTATTCTTGTTGAAGATCATTGGACCATATACTTGAGGGTTTATTTCTGGGCTCTCTGTTGTTCTATTCGCCTGTCCTTATGCCAGTGCCACACTGTTTTGATTACTATATATTTCTAATATGTTTTGAAATCAGAAAGGGTGAGGCCTCCAAATGTGTTCTTTTTCAAAATTTTGGCTATTCAGGATGCCTTGAGATTCTCTATGAATTCTGGGTGAATTTTTCTATTTCTGCAAAAAATGCCATTGGCATTTTCATAGGGATTGTGTTCAATCTGTAGATTGCTTTAGGTAGTATGGGTAATTTAATATTAGGTCTTCCAATTCAAGAACTGACTGGGATATCTTTCTATTTATTTGTGTCAACTTTCATTTCTTTCAGCAATGTTTTGTAGTTTTCAGGGTACAAGTCTTTCATCTCCTTGGTTAGGTTTACTCTGAAGTATTGTAATCTTTTTGATGCTATTATAAATGGAGTTGTCATCTTAATTTCCTTTTTGGAGTACTTGTTAATATACAGACATGCAACCGATTTTTGGGGTGTTGATTTTATACTCTGAAACTCTTCTGAACTCTTTATTAGTTCTAACAAGTTTTTTGGTAAAATCTTTACGGTTTTCTACATATAAGACCCTGTCATCTGCAAACAGATATGATTTTACTTCTTCCTTTCCAATTTGGATGCCTTTTTTTAGTTTTCCTTGCCTAATTGCTCTGGCTAGGACTTCCAATACTAAACCTCATTCAAGTTTTAAAATAAAAATTAGAAGTACTATTTTTACCTAATAGATTGGTAATGATTAAAATAACTTATAATATCCAGATGAATTATATCCCAAAAATAGAGAAACACTGGTTTCTCTGAAGAGGGCTGTGTGGGTGACAGGAAAGAAAATAAAAAGGCAACTTTTTCTTTTTCTTTTTTTTTTTTTTTTTTTTTTTGAGACAGTCTCACTCTGTTGCCCAGGCTAGAGTGAGTGCCGTGGCATCAGCCTAGCTCACAGCAACCTCAAACTCTTGGGCTTAAGCGATCCTTCTGCCTCAGCCTCCCGAGTAGCTGGGACTACAGGATTGTGCCACCATGCCCGGCTAATTTTTTCTATATATATTTTTAATTGGCCAGATAATTTCTTTCTATTTTTAGTAGAGATGAGGTCTCGCTCTTGCTCAGGCTGGTCTCGAACTCCTGAACTCAAACAATCCGCCCGCCTCGGCCTCCCAGAGAGCTAGGATTACAGGTGTGAGCCACCGCGCCCGGCCCTGTTTTTTTCTTTATTCCCTTCTGCACCATTTGAATTACTCATGATAAATAGGCATGCATTACAGTAACAGAAGTTTAGAGGCCTTTTAAGGCAAGGTGGGGAAATGAAACAAAGTCAACAACAATTAATCCTAGAAGTAGAAGCAGAATACCAAGTTTCAGTTCATAATAAATATTACAACTAAGATTCAAACTCTTTCACTTAAATTTTTTTTGAAAAATAAGACCACATTACTTTTCATAAAGCAATTACAAACATATCGACTATAAAGGCCTCCTGAGGAATTCTAATACCTAAGAAAGGTAGTAAGGTAGTGTTTGTTTTAACCTGTTAA
>JAQIFY010003833.1:0-12240 GCA_028533085.1 Varecia variegata
TAAATATAATAATCTATTTGACTAGAAATTCTTGAGCATATGAGACTATGTCTTATATATATATATACATATATATATATATATACTTATGCTGGTTCTTCATAACATTGATCCATTTGACTTGAATGACTTTGTAAAAATGAATATTGAATAATTCATCTGGATGCTAAGTATTTGAGAATTGTTTAGTCTATTCCTATCTCCTCTTTCTTTGGAAATGGATCAATATCATTTCTTACAAGCAAAAACATTTATTTTTAGAGTCTTTCCCTTCCCCCATTGTCTTTCACTTTAGATTTGGCCATTGTTCTAACTGAAGATAAACAATGAGCATGTTTAATTTGTGATGGAATATAATCTGGAAAGATGCAGAATATTTTACAAATACCTATATTATATGAAAATTGTTATAATCATTGTTAAACATAAGGAACTATTATAAATGCATAAACTACAAAATATTAATAGGAAACTATGTGGTCATTCTATGGGTGTATAATCCACAGACCAAATCAGTTGCCAATGGGCCATTATAAGTAGACATTAGCAATTTGTGAAGTAAGATGAGAAGGTCCTGGTGACTTTCTTTTTTAGTCAGTGATTCTATAAAATTCAAGGTACACCAAACTGAAGTTTAGAGAAATGTCTTTCCTTACTGAACTAGATGTTACCATCAAATCACTGATTCTACCCAGAAAGGTATGTTAAGTGTGAGGGCATTAAATAGCCATTTGTAACATTTGTTCTAAAAAAGATAATGCCATTTCATATGAAAACAACAAGTAGCAATGTTTTTCGCCTTATCACTCTATTGGCACGAATTCTTTTTCCAGTACCCTACCCAACTTTTAAAAATCTAGGCACCTATATTTTCAGCCTACTGGGATCCTATATACTATACATTTACATGCGTTATACTGTATAATAGCATGTAACACTGAGATTTTAATTATCCTATATTTACTTGAATGTTCCAAGTATTACATTAATGACTACTTTTGCCATAAATAAATTTTGTATTTATATTGTAACTGATGATTCAAAGAACAGATTTCTCCAAACTTACCAACTACAGTTCAAGTAGGTTCTTCTCACTTAAATTAACAGCACTCTATATGTATGTAAATATTAAATATATGTATATATTATATAAATATGCTTATATATGTGTGTATATATCTATATGAGTGTATTTTTTTCCTGAAAATGTATCTTAAAACTTTCCAAAGTCTTTAGTCAACAATTTTCTTGTATTAATAGAACACAAAGCTAGGTATTTAAGGTGTAGGCTCTCCAATTTACTGATCATCTTATCAATTCCTAGTCCCACAACTGCAATCTGTGCTTAAATTAAACAGAAGTACCCACTGTTCCCATCTCCTTTATTTTGCATTCTCACCCACCAGGATTTGACTCTCACGTTCAGTGGCCCCTCTCCAATGTTAGCTCCTCCCTGAAATCTTCATTTATCTCCTAACTAGATTCAGAGTTTTTCTCCTTTAAATACTCTCCATGCTTTAGTCTCAGTGCATTTGGAACACTATCTGCTTTACATTATTTTAATTATCACAATAGAGGCATCTCTGCTTTGAAATTATAAGCTCCTTCGGAATAGGGATTTTCCTAAATATCTTTATGTTTCCATATGATAGCATGGTGCCTGGTCCATAGTAGATATTCAATAAATATTTGTTGAAATAAACTGGATAGAAGTATTTAGTGCAAATTCTAAAGTCAGCACCTATTAGTAAGGACCTCTGCCACAGAGAATCTGTCTCAAATCACTCTGGCAGAACTTTATACGTATGTCTAACATTGAAAACAAAAACTTGCAATTAGAAATTGAAAGATTATCAAATAACGTGTATCAGTAAATATTATTTATATTTCCCTATTTTAACTAGACAGGACAGAGCAGTCTTTTATATTCTGGATTCTGAATCATTCTTATTGCTGGCCTTGATAAATAGGGATTTTAAAAACCAAGTCCACAGTGTGTAAGTATTGGCAAGGATGCATACGGGAAGAAGAAAGAAACATTAGGTCTCAGATGTTAGGTTTTCACAAGAAATATGATGTTGTCTTAGATTATACCTCCATTTACTCGCCTACTACTTCCTGAGAATTAATTATTGAATCCTAAATCTAGAAACCTCAGAACGGTGTTTCTGATCTATTTTCATTTTAACAACAAAGAAAATAGGCCAGAGCTTCGGCGGTAGTTATTCTGACTAATCTTAGGATATGACAAAGGTGTAAAATTTGTCATCAATCTATGAAAAACAGACTTAATGTATTAATTCTCCTTCATGGAAAAATTCACATCTCAGCCATCCAGATTATTTTTTCTTAAATCAAAGAAGATTATAATATTAGCAGAGAATCCACAGAGAGCAACAACTCTGAACAACAACAAAAAACTTCTCCCTCATTTACCAGGAACAATTGATACCTCACATGTTAGAGAGACTTAGGTAATTAAGAATCCAAGACCTCTGGAGAAACCAAAATCATACAGAAGATGCCAATATTAAAGTAAAAGAAATTTATGAATATCCAAGAGTGACAGTTCACTAGTAGTTAATTGTCACTTGAGGAAAAATTGAATAACTGAAGCTATGCATAGAAATTACTCTTCTATATGTCTTTCTTTAGATGTAGAGGTTTTGAATGGCTGAAAACAGTCTATTATATTAAGGAGGAAGTTTGGTACAATCTATGAAATTACTTGTATTTGCTTTCTTGGATATATGTAAAGTCTCATATGTTATATATTTTTAAGAGATGCATTCAGATAAACTGAGTCATGATATCTAATAAAATCAATCTAATCTTAAATAAAATGATACATTTTTCTGTGAGTACATAATAAAAGACAGACATTTAATTAAAAGAAGAAAATATAAAGATAGAGACATTCATTCACTTCAGTGACCTCTGCTCAGAAAAAAATAGGAACATCTCCTGGAAAAACTAAAAGATTGGTTATACCATTCCATGTTTTTTTGAGGAACTTAATCATACTGAAGGCAATGGAATTACTAACCATTTCAGGATCATAAAATTAAACTTTCCTAATATTGCCCTTATTAGATGTTATTTTTTTATTCAATGACCTTAATGTCAGAGTTTGCTTTTTATCATTTATTATTATTATATTTACATTTACATAAAGTAAAACTCTCTGATGGTACCCAGGTTTAAGAGTTTTAACACGTGCGTAGGTTCTTGTAACCACCCCCACTAACAGGAGAGAAAACAATTCCAACACCCCAGGAAATTTTCAGATACTACCATTTTCAGGGAGACATTCCCCTATGAGCCTAACCACTGGCAGCAATGAATCTGTTTTCTGTTCCTGATAGTTTTACCTTTTGCAGAATGTCATATAAACAGAAACATGCAATATGTTATTAATACTTTAGAGATAAGCCTCTTTCACTTAGCATTTGAGACTCACCCACATTGTGTGTAGAAACAGTTTGTTCCTTTTTCTTGCTAAGTATTTCATTGTATGGACTGTTAATCCAGTCATTCTTAGAAGGACATTTGGGTGGGTGGTTTCCAGTTTGGAGTGATTACGAACAAAGCTGCTACAAAGATTTGTGTACCGGTTTTTGTGCAAACCTAAGTGGGATTGCTGGGTCATAGAGTAAATCTATGTTTAACGTACAAAATCACCAAACTTTCCCAGAGTGGCTGTACCATTTATAGTCTTACTAGTAATATATGAGAGTTCTACTCATTTGACATACTCACGGCCTTTGATCTTCTCACTGTGTTTTTGGAGTTTAGCCATTCTTATATGTGTGCATAGTGGTTTCAATTTACATTTCCATAATGAATAATACTGTGATTACATGTGATTATAAATTATTTACATGTGATTCACTGTCATTCATATATCATATTTGGTATATGTCTGTTCAAATCTTCTGCACATTTTTACTGTGTGTCCTTACTGTTAAAATTTGAGATTTCTTCATAAATTTGGATACAAGGTATGTGACTTCAAAATGTCTTCTCAAGGTCTGTGGCTTTTCTCATTCTCCTTATTATAGAAGAGCAAATGTTTTTAATTTTGATGAAATCCAATTTATCATTTTCTTTCATGGATCATCCAAGGCGTTTCTTCTAAGGGTTTTTTTTTTTTTTTTTTACTTTTATGTTTTGCATTTAGATCTATGATCCCTTCTAAGTACATTTTTGGATAAAGAGGGCCTATAGATCAAGATTTACAATTTTGCATACACGTATTCTATTATTTGAGCATTAAATGTTGAAAAGACTACTTTCTCCATTGAACTGACTTCAAATCCATTGACCATATTTGTATAGGTTATTTTTTGAATCTCTATTTTGTTCCATTGGTAAATGTATCTAACTTTTCTTGGATTCATTTTTGTATGTCTTAATCTTAGATGGTATGAGTCCTTCTACTTTGTTCTTTATCCAAATTGTTTTGCCTATTCTAGTGCCTTTTACTTTCCATATAAGTTTTATAATCAGATTGTCTATATCTAAAAAGAATGCTGCTGGGATTTTATTTGGAATTGCATTAAATCTGGGAATTTAAAGAAAATTGCATCAACTATAGAGAGTCTTCCAATCCATAAACATGGTGTATCTCTCCATTCATTTAGGTCGTCTTAAATTTTTTTATCAGCATTTTGTGATTTTAATCATATAAGTCCTATACATCTTTTCTCATATTTATACTTTTTATGTCACTTTTTTAAAAATTGATTTCTCTTTATTTATGTCACTTTTGAAGGACTATGATAATTGATCTTAGTATTTTGGTTTTCAATTGTTCATTGCTAGTGTATAGAAAATGATTTTCTCTGTCAACTTTGTATGCTATAAACCTACTAACGCTATGTTTTTGTAGATTTGTTAGGATTTTTCCACATAAGCAATTACCTTGCCCATCAATAAGGATATTTTTATTTATTTCTTTTTAATTTATGCCTTTTTAAAATCTTTTTCTTGTCTTGCTGTACTTGCTAGACTGGTAGCAGGGTAATATTGAATAGGAGTAGTGACAGTGTACTTCGATGACTTATTCTCTGTAATAGAGAAAAAGCATTCAGTATTTCCTCATTAAGTACGTTAGCTGTACAGTTTTTTACAGAGATTTTTTTCAGATTGAGGAACTTACCTTCTATGCTTAGTTTGCTGAGAGTTTTTAAATCATGAATGAATGTTGATTTTGTCAAATGCATTTTCCTTATTGATATGGTTATGTTTTTCTTGTTTAGTCTGCTAATTTGTAAATTACATTGAATGATTTTTTTTTAAAAAAAATTTGAAACAGCCTTGTCCCAGACTTGATTAACATTCCATATGAAATTGAAGGATATGTGTATTCCTTTTGTTTGCTGGAGTGTTCTATAAATGTCAATTTGGTCAAGTTGATTGATAGTGTTGCTTAAGTCTTCTATATCTTTGCTGATTTTCTGTCTTTCTATATTTGACTAAGAAGAGAGTACTGAAGTCCTCAAGAATGGCTGTGTACTTGTCCGTTTCTCCTTTTTATTCTATCAGTTTTTGCATCATTTAACTTAAAGCTATGTTGATAGAAGTATACACATTTAACCAGAGTAGAATAAACAATTTTTTTAAAAAGAATGAATGAAGGTAGAAGACTCATATTAAATGATTTCAAGATTTACTAAAGAACAATGGTAATGAAGACAGCATGGTTTTAGCAAAAGGACAGACACAAATATTAGTGGTACTGAATAAAAAGCCCAGTAATAGACTCACTCATGTATGATCAATTAGACAAAAATGCAAAGGCGAATCAGTGGAGGAAGGACAGTCATCTATAAGTTGTGGTGAAGCAAATGTTCATCCATATGCAAGAAAAGCAAAGAAAGAATGAAAAAGAAAGGAACTTGATCCATACCTCACAGCATATACAAAAATTAAGTCAAATTGAATTTATAGCTAAATGTAAAATCAAAAAGTCTGTAATGTCTAGAAAAAAATACAGAAAAAATTCTATGACCTTATGTTTGGCAAAGAATTCATAAATATGACAGCAAAATTATAATTTGTAAAAGAAAATTTTGGATAAATTTATATATATCAAAATTTAAAACTTTCACTTTTTTTTTTTTTTTTTTAAAGAGACAAGGTCTCTCTCTCTGTCACCCAGAAGGCAGGAGTGCAATGGTGCAAACATAGCTCACTATAACCTGGAACACCTGGGCTTAAGCAATCCTCCTGCCTTAGCCTGCCAAGTAGCTAGGGCTACAGGTACAAGCCACCATGCCCAGCAAATTTTTCACTCTTTAAAGACATTGTTAAGAAAATAAAGGACAAGCCACAGAAGAACAAATATTTTAAAAATGCATACTTAGTAGAAGATTTCTATCAGTCATATGTAAAGAACTTTTAAAAGGAATCATATCAGGAATATGTAAAGAACTTTTAAAACTCAATAATAAAGAAAAAGATGAACCAGTTAAAAATTGGCAAAATATTCAAACTGACCATATAATATATAATAAGCACATGAAAATATCCTCAATGTTATTTGAGAAATGCAAGTTACAATCACAGTGCAATCAATGGGATACTTCTTACACACTTCTTAGAAAGGCAAAAGAAAAAAAAAAAAAGCCTTGCAATACCAAGTTCTGGTGAAGATAAGGAACAACTGGAAATATCATACCTTGCTGGTGGAAATGTATTAATAAAATGGTAAAAATTTTGGAAAACAGTTTGATGGTTTCTTAGAGATTTATACATATATTTATTACATATATAAGAAATCCTACACTTAGGTATTTTCTCAAGAGCAATGAAAACTTATATTTACAAAGAAGCTTATGCACCAATATTTATATGAGCTTTACTGATATTTTTAACACCTGGAAACAACATAAATATTATTCAGTGAGTAAATGGCTAAACAAACTTTAGTTCATCCATAAAATGGAATACTACTCAACAATAAAAACAAAAAGTCTCAATCTATAGAACAAGCAACAACATGGATAAATCTCAAATGCATTAAGTTGAGTGAAACAAAGCATATTCAAAAGCTACATCCTATATGATTCCATTTACATGAGCTTCTTGGAAAGTCAACTAGAGAAACAAAAAATAGATCAGTGGTTGCCACTGGCCAGGACTTGGGGAAGGGGTTGGCTACAAAGAGATGATGGAAATGTTCCATATATTGCCTGTAGTGGCAGTTACATGATCATATGCATTAGTCAAACTCATGGAACTACACACCAAAAAGAATAAATTTTATTTTACATAAATTCTACCTAAATAACCTGTCTTTAAAAAATAAAAGGTGGCTGAGAGGTGAATTTTTAAGGAGTTTGAAAGACAGGCAAACCAGATTTGACTTTTATTTTGGAATTATTGCAGAGCCACTTGAGAGTTTTGAGCAGAAGTTAAATGAGTAGAGATGTGCTGAGCAATGATTGCTCTGTTTGAAGCATTCAGGGAGAATCATTCCATAGATAGATATATGATTAGAGGGAACGTGTGCTATAATTTTCCTGTTGCTGCTGTTGCTAAGGAACATCATGACTAGAAAATCTATCTACTTTTTCTTCTGGAAGACAAGAAAGCATACTAACCAAGGGATCTGTCTGTCTGTCTATCTTTCCATCCCTCCATCCATCCACCCATCTTAGTTTATGCTATTTGTAATTTAGCAAACAAGGAAAGAGTATTGTTTGCTTTTTATTACTTATAATTACTCTTAAACATTTTAAATTTAATACTCTAGTGTATCATTATTATTATAATTATCCCTCCTACCTAAAAGCACAACCACTTAATAGAGATTTTTAAGGACTTAGGTCTTAGTGGGAGATAGCATGGCTTACTGGAGAAAACATGGGCATTGGAGAAAAATGACAGATTAAATAAAGGCTCTGTTATGTATTAATTGGTTGATTTTGCATAATTGTATGCAGCTAAATTGCATCATCCTGTAAGAAAATAAATAATGAAAATGATATTAATAAATTTCTATCACATTGTTTTGTCTCATTTAATCCACAAAACAAACTTATGTGGTGAGAAATATTACACACTAATAAGATAATATATACGTATTATATGGGTAGATAGATACAGGGAGGACAGTTAGTATACTACCTATCCCATATTATTCAGGAAATGTCAATTTTTCTCCTCCATCCGTAACTCTTTGCTAAACCATGACAACTGACATGGTTTAATTCTATCATGTACTCCCTGAAATCATATATTTGTCTTAATTAAATGCTACATAAAGAACCCAATACTTCAATTCTACATATTATTTTCCATATTTTCAGGAATAATATGATAACTTCTTGCTTATAATACATTAATATACAGTCTAAATTATATTCATAGATTTTGAGGGCTTAAAGTACCCAATATTTTTGAATATTATATCTTAACATATTTATAATTTTCCATGTATTACTTAGAAATGATATGGAAGAGGAAAATCAATACATTATATAAATGGGGAGAGTTGGCTCATAGCCATATTTTAGATGTTCCTTTAAATGAAATTCAGTGAATTAGGCAGATGTTTCTTTTAAATTACAACTAGACAAAATCTGTAGTTGCTCAAATATAGAGAAATGACTAGCAATTGGGAGATTCGGGTGCTAATATCAGCAATGCCATATTCAACTTTTGGCCCTGAGCAATGATGTAACCCATCTGTTATCAGTTATCTCACCTACGCAGTGAGAATGCTGGATTATGTGGCAGTATTGCTGGACTTGGTCGTTCAGCACACATTGCTCCTTCTTCTGGTCTTTTATTTTTTTTTTTTCTTTAGGAAAACACTCATCCCCTGTTCTTAATAAATACATTTCTCTGGTACATGGTGCTTCACCTTTGCCTATGGGAGTGGGCCCAGGCAATCTGAACATGACTTCAACGTGGTCATAGTGGTTAGTCAGGGGTGAGCATGTGGGCCTCACAGCCAACAAGATAAATTATGGGAACTTTTCCATAACTATTAATAGTGAAAGGTGAGATCTTCCTACTAATTCGATAGACTGTGGCTATCTTCCCATCACTCAGAATGTTGAAATGAAGCCAACATAAAGGAAGACATTAACCAAGACATTAATAAAAGCTAGATGATGATATCGTTTAATTCCCTAAACCCAACCATGCCTGAAGTTATATTTACTTGTGAATTAAGCTGCATGAGATAATATATTTTTTCATAGGTCATTATAGTGGAATATTATGTAAGTATTTACATACACATATTTATCATTTATAGCGGAAAGTCCAGATTTGCAGATTTGGAGCACATGAACAACTACAACCATTCCCACTCTAAAACTCTCTATAAAAATGCATGTATGTATTATGGGAAAAGATGGAATGTGTGTTGCAAATGATCAAATTAGCTAATGTATTGAAAAGCTTGGGTACAGAAATAGGGGCTTCCCTTTGCGAACTTGACACTTAAAAAATTAGGCTGGAAAATTTTTTTCATCCTCAATTTTCATTGTCAGTCCTTTTAAAACAAAACTTGATATGCAAGGATTCCGAAATACAAATCTTTAATATTATTAGAATTTAATAAATCTTTTATTACTGCTGGAGAATAGTCTTTGTGTGTGTCAAACCTGTTAACTGAATCAAAGATCTGCTAAAGCATCGTGGATCATTAAAGGCAGCATTAAAGGATCATGGAAAATGTGTCTACTATCAGATTTTAATTCAATGTTCACTCTCCTCTAAGCTATGCTTTGGAAAAATGTTGGGAGATCAGCTTTTTGGTCAAATCCAGGATTACTCACAGTAGGTCATTTAGCAATTACTACTATTACATCTTCTGGAAAATTTAAGAATGAGCGAATGAAATAACTTGGTATGTCTTCTACTTTCAAGAAATCCATTTAAATATTTTATCTGTATCTCACTAAGAGAGAAAAGCAAAGATACTGTTACAGGTGCAAGTATGCACACACATGCATGTACATATGGTAATTAGATATTCTGTGCTGTATAACTTGGTTACTTGGTTTTTCTGTCTGCCTGGTTCAAATCTGTTGCATAATCCTAAATCTGTTTTCTTAGACAATGTTTAAATTATACTGTAATAAAGCCTGATTGGTTATAGTACTGTGCTCACATGGTGGGCTTAATACACACTCAATTGAATAAACACTGATCTGCATAGCCCCACTGACAGGATAGTGATCTAAATTACGCAGTTCATCAGGACAGTAGCATGAGTGATTCCCAATTATACAGGGGTCAGCACACTATGGCCAAATCAGGCCAAAACCAAATCTTGCTTTTTTTATAAATAAAGTTTTATCGGAATTCAGCTGCACAGTCACACCCATTCACTTGTATGTTGTCCATGGCTATACCTGCCCTAAAATGACAGAGTTGAATAATTGCAATAAGGGACCATGTGGTCCCCAAAGCAGAAACTATTTACTATCTGGTCCTTTACCGAAAAAGTTTGCTTTTCCTTGCCATAATATATGTATTTTCTATAGAGTTTATCATAGTAAAAATGTAACTTTTGTCTCTATTCATATAAGCTTAATCCTTAAAAGATCAAGTTATAAAAATAATATTCAAGTGATGGATTAAAATTCTACTGTCCCAGCTCCCAGGCCCTGGCCCAATACTGGTCTACGGCCTGTTAGGAAATGGCCGAGTATCGTTGCCTGAGCTCCGTACCACCTACCCCTGTCCCCACGACACCCCCCACCCCTTGGTCCTTGGAAAAATTGTCTTCCATGAAACCAGTCCCTGGTGCAAAAAGATTGGGGACCACTGGCTAAATTACATAAATGTTGATAAATATATTATTATAGGACTCATTGTTTTCATTTTGTGTTTTCCATAATCATATCACATTTTAAACAGCACCTTAAATAATTAAGATAAATATGGAAATAAAGAAAGAAATCAACATGAAAAACCCAGAAAATTCTATGTGCTTCATTTTTTTAACTTAAAATTTTATTATAATTTACATCTCAGGCGTTATACTCATTAAAATACTAAAAATTTCTTTGCCTAGTGGATGATACTGGATTTTTTTTAACATTTAAGTGTGTATGTGTTATGCCTAAGCATTAAAATAATGCTTCAGTATTTAGAACATATGTAGCAATGGAATGAGCCCCATATGTTAAGTGATTTCTCTGTGACTAGAGATATTCAAACCCAGCTGGATGCAAAGAGACTCTTACAGAGGAGATTCAACACCGTGTGGTGGGTTCCCAGGACTGATTTCCGTTGAGAGTCTGTAACTTGACTTCATCATGATTGGGTGAAATACAGATGGAAAAATAAACTTAAAAGCCAGTCTCTACTTAAAAAAAAATATGTGTGGGGGTGGGTGTGCATGCAAATCTGGTTGCATCCTGGAGATTTCCTTTTTAATATAGGTTTTAATTTATCAAATAACTTTTCTCTGCTAATATAGTTTCTATGGGAGATGCAAAATGTTATAAAATATAGATCCTGCCCTCAAGGAACTTATATGTGGTTTCAAGAATTCTGGGGAGAGATTGTTCACTTTATCTAGTATATTCAGAAAAATAAATTATGATAGTAACAAAATTTGAATGGTTATTCATAGAGGTTAGGATTTACATAGAAAAGACACAGACACAAAAGTACAGTACAGTACATTTTCAGAAGAAAGTAATTCAACTATTTTGATTGAAATCAAAGGAAACACAAATCAATAATATGAGACACCTATGTATCTCTCATTTAGAAAACAATCTCGCTATTAATATTTTGGTATATGACCTTCTGGTCTTTTAATGTATCTATATAGTTCCACAAAATTGCTACATACTGAATATAAAATTACTCAACTTGCTTTTTTCATTTAGAAAAATAAGACAACTATTTTCTCATATCATTAGATATTCTTTATACTTGCATACTATGTCTTATGGAGTTGAATTGTAATTTATATAATTAATCCCCAATATTTGAAACTCCTATTAAGGTGGTGAAAGAGGAGCAAGATATAAATAAATTTGCATTTTCCATAGATGAATTAGATATTTCAACTTAGAATGTCCTAGACAAGTTTTACAATGACAAAAACAAGTGCCAATATTATTTTTAATAGGCCTTATAATTTTATTTCACAGATTTGATTGTGAAGGAGATTAAGGTGAAGAATTAGGAAGGAGAATAATAGATAGGTTTACTTGTAAGTTTGTTTTACATTTGAATACCAAGCATGGTATATTACGG
>JAQIFY010003834.1:0-12239 GCA_028533085.1 Varecia variegata
TAGATGCTACAGATGTGGTGATAGGTGCAGACATAAACGCCGAGGTGCGGATGCAGATACACAGCCAGGAGGACTCTACGTGTGTGGAGGACTGGTGGTGAGAGAGACCCAGATATTAACAACTGTTGCAATGTCTGCCCAGCAGGGACACTGAAGGGATCTACAAAATTTAAAAATAAATGAACATACTTTGCTCGCCGTTATGTAGAGTTAGACTCTCTTCATAAACAAACATCATAAAATTATGATTCAGGGTTGTAACAATTATGATTGAGTTAAAAAATATGTCACTGTGGTCTATTACATTTTCTTGAGTTTGTTCTACACGACCATTTCCCAGAATGTCCTCTCCTGCAATATTTTAAAAGACATGAACTCTCAAACTTTACAGAACCTCTTGCCTCATATTTTCTTAAAGTGAACCATGTTGAATTTGTTGAGAAAAATGCTAAAGGTTCCACAGAAAACTAAAAAAGTAAATAAATGTCCAAGAAAAATGTATTCTATTTTCCACAAAGTTGCTCTTTTCTTATACAGTAATGGAATATTAATAGTGGTGTAATAAATTTCGGAGCCTCACTGCCAGATTTGAATCCAGAATTCACCGTTTGCTTGTATGTGATGTTGGGCAAGGGACAGCATTTCCATTTGCCATTTCTTGTGTGTCTTAGGGAGATGATAATATCTATTTCATAGGAACTGTTATTATGAATAACTGAGTTAATATTTGTAAATTGTTTGCTATGGTCCCTTCCACCTAGTGAGGCTACTTCAGTGTTTGTTAGCAGCACCTTCTAGACACCCAGAGTGAGAAAACAGAAACCTGACAGTTCTTTCTGGACTCTTCTTTCTAAATTATCTTCCATATCTAATGGAAGTAACTCATAGAGTTACTTTCTCTTCTCCATTTCACTTCCATTGCTTTAGTTCAGGCTCCGTTATTTTTCATCTATAGTATTAAAATCATCTGCTAATAGGTCTGTCGCCAACCTCACCCACCACAGTCTTTAATAATCCTTCTACCAGTGTGGTCTTCCTATAAGAAACATCTTACTGTTTAAAGTTGATTCTGTCTCGGTCAGTAGCATAACCCTGATTCCTAGCACAGCGCTTGGCGTGTATCAGTGTGAGCACACAATACATGTTTGCTGTAATTACCAAAGGATAAGCTCTTCTCTAAGTGCGTTATGCGGATTGCCTCCTTTAATTCTCACAACTTCATGGGCTAAATTCTATCATTTTCCACATTTTATATAGAAAGAAACGAAAGTTAAATAATTTGGTTAAGTACTTTGCTGGAAGTCAAACAGGAAGCGTAGCGGTCCTGGGAAGCGAGGCAGAGATAGTTTGTCTGACTTCCTTAGAGCTCGTTCTCTTATTTTCTGTTTCTGGAAAGAAGAGTAAATGCAAGTCATTAAGGCGTTTTCTGTGTGACAATGTCTGAAGTCACTTTGGGTCATCACAAC
The DNA here is from genome assembly GCA_028533085.1 of Varecia variegata. NCBI lineage: Eukaryota > Metazoa > Chordata > Mammalia > Primates > Lemuridae > Varecia > Varecia variegata. The sequence goes on from JAQIFY010003834.1 coordinate 1,467, forward strand.
GTGGGAGATGCTACTGGTATCTAGTGGATAGAAGCCAAGGATGCTGCTAAACGTTTGTCATCAGTGCACAGGACATCCCCACAGCAAAGAATGATCAGACCCCAAATTTCCGTAGTTCTGAGGTTGAGAAACCTTGTTCTATTAACGTGAATCTCTCAGACACCAATGAACAGTCTCCTAAAAGTCACACTATGAATACCATCCCATCACCTGCCATTCAATATTTTTCCAGGCTTACTTATTTTATATTTGTGATATGCTGTGACCATCAAGTCATCAGCTAAATGTCTAATATCTAGAATAATATTTGGCTATTTATGATTTCCCAAAACAACTCTTCATTTGAATACTTTCTTAAAATTATTTTGTCCAGTTTTCTGATAATTTAAGAATGTATTGTATAGGCCTTCAATGTATTTCAATCCAAAAATACATATGTTTTTTTTTCCTGAAATTGCTTTGTAACCAATGTACTCAGCTATTTGAGCCCAAAGTTGTAAACTAAGCATGTGAGCTTTTTAAAAAAAATTATGCGTATATTCGAACATTTTTCAAAAATTGAAACCCTCTGTTGCCCAGAGTGTTCTAATCTGGGACCCCACCTGCAGACAGCCTTGTTATTGTGGAAGAGCCTTATAGGAAAGGTGGTGGGACAGGGTTCCTGCTCAAACTTTCTGGGGAGCACTGAGGGGAGTCCAGAGGAAGGAAAGGTCTGTGTTGTGCTTCTTTTTCCCCCCTGAAAAGAAGGGAGACTAAAAAGCAATAAAGCAGAAGGCATTTCCTACAGGTAGCCTTAAATCATTCAACACAGAGGTCTTCGGGGAGCTACCCGGTTCCTCTTTCCTTTCCAGAATGAGCTTTCTGGCTAAACGCAACTCATCCAATGCGGAGTGTCTTCACCTGGCTCTCCAAGGGCTTTCATACAGACCTGTCCCGGCATAACAGCATCCCCACCTCTTCAGAACTGGGTCTTGCCCCATGCATCACACTCAAAGACTCTTTCAATTGCTCCCCAGTGGCGGAGGCTGAGGGCTCTGTTTTGCTTGTGATAATGTGCTAATCTCCAAGACCCAACATAAATTCTCTTCTTGCATTGTCATTTGTCAAAGTCGCAATAAGGGGCTAGAGGAAAAAAAAAAAAAGCCAGAGGGTGGGAGGGAGGGAAGTAATGACAGAAAGAAAACTTGGCCTTAGTTTTGTTTTCCCTCGTGCAGAACTTTCCCCTCCCTTCTTAATCTGTAAAACATCTGATAGTGCAGAGGGCACTGCAAACACAAATAAATAAATAACCCTCCCTGATTCTCCCCTTGTGGTTTTTTGTTGAGTCAACATTTTAGACAGATAGCTAAATACAAACGGTAATGAAGATAATTTACACAGAATTTCAAGAATTGATACTGGAAGCTTTGTGAACCTGTGTTCTCCACCGTTTTATCACTTGCTCCAATGGTACCAAGCTGAGAGTTGTGTGGCTGTGTGAGGACACTCCATAGGCAGCAATTCGACAAACGTGATATCACACGTGCGGCTCTAAAGACTGATGCTTTCCTTACGATTTGCCTTTTACAAGTTCTCCTGGGTTTGCTATGACAAAAATGCTTAGGGCAATGATGCTAAACACGGTAGGGTTTTCTCCCATCGGTATTAACTTGGAGAAATAGAACAAATGTGGGATTTTTGTTGGTGGTGTTTAATAGCTCTATTGAGGCATCGTTTATACACTGTAAAGTTTATTGATTTTAAGTGTGCAATTCAATGATTTTAGTAAGTTTATAAAGTTTGTGCAAGCATCACTACAATCCAATTTGCAGTCAGTTCCCCTTTCCCCCACCCTTCTAGGCAACCACCAGTCTACTTCCTGTCTCTATAGATTCACATTTTCTGAGTATTTCGTAGATATGGAGTCAGGCACTACGTACTGTTGGGTGTCTGTCTTCTTCACGTAGCATAATGATTGTGAGGCTCATCTACGTTGTTCCATGTGTAGGTACTTCATTCCTTTTTTATTAACAAATAGTATTTCATCGTATAACAATACCACATTTGCTTATCCATTCATCCATGGATGGGCATTTGGGATGAAATTGTTTTGTAAAATATCTGCAATGGCAATGTGTCAATATGATATTAAATTAGAGCACTTGTTTAAAGTAAAACACATTTAACTTCTGAGGTTAAAACTGTTCACCGCAGAAGCCAGCAAACACTCACCCCAGTTCTTTGCCTGTAGGTGAAGGTTTGTCTGAATATACACTTCCAAGAAACCCAAAAGACTTACAGTCTGGTGCACAGTGAAAACTCACTGAGTTCATAGTCCTAGCTCATGGTTCTTGGCACCAAATTTCAGCAATACTACCAAGGTCTGCTTGGCAAATTTCACATGGCCTGTGCCATGTTCAACACTCTTCTGGGAATTCTAGGGGTAGCAAATAAATAGAAGAAATGACTTCCAATCAAATTTGAAGCCTATCAAATGAAACTTAGGAGGCTCTACGCTTAGGATATCATTTTTAGCACATTTAAAAACCAGACAGTTTGTCATTTACTCTGACAACAAATATTATTGTGATAAAACAGCTTACTCTAGATTCCAAACACACAACTTCCAATAGGATAAAAATGATTTTTATAGCTATTGACATTTTTGGTTATTAATATTATTTTTGTTATCCCAGCCAATATATGCCAAGGACTCAGTTTGGTGATCTATATGTATTTTTATACTACTTATCAAATGATCCTGGTTTTATTGATGTGAAAGCTAAATAGATGGTTCAGATGAGTCATCAATTTCCCAATGTGACACAATTATCAAGAGATGGAACTGGAATTTAAATTACCTATATTCCAGAAATATGTTTCTTTTATTATGCTACAAAAGAAAAAGATGACAAGAAATAGGCTGCTGGGACATATTCACACAGACACACAACACAAGCTGCTTCTAGAGAGATGATTCTATTTCTCTTCTTAAATTTCTAGAGCCAATGAACTAGCAGTTGGGTCCTTTTTCAATTCTTACTCAATAGATAAGTCCTTTAATGTCAAAGTGACATCCGCTGTTTGAGTCCATAGAAAGAGGATTAAATGCAACTGGATTACATTGCTGAAAATGCACAGAATGGAAATAGCCCCAGAGCATCATTCTTGAAATCAGTTCTGATTCTACGTCACTGGTGCGCCTATTAGCACACACATTCATTTCCTCTTGTAGAAACATTCAGAACTCAGGCCTTGATATCTAGAAGTTGCCACTGCAGAGACAGATTTGCCAGGATTATCTGTCACTGTCTGATATGCAGTTTTGTGAAGAGTGGAAAAGTAAAAGGAAATACCTTCTATTTAATCTGGTTTATATTAAATCCTTTAATCCTTACCAGCATTGCAAAAAGATTTTTTTTCCCCAACAAAAAATGATTTTTCATAGGACAAAATTTTATTCCAGTCTGGTTAAAAAATAATCTTTTTATCACCGGTTGGTTTCAGTCGTAATATAGCACTGATTGTACAGTGCCACTTTGTTTGGCTAAAGAAGCATGAGACGCGGCTATTTCAATCTTTTCCTACGTCTTCTCCTTAAGCCCTGTTGTATGCATCATATTACCACATCGAAGACCCAGTTTGTAAAACATAATTTCATTTATACCATTAAATATACGGTTTTGTAACTCGTGTTGGCAATCCTGGAGCTTCCAATAATGGACAAAAGGCAGCGCAAAACTCCCAAGTCAGCTAAAGCAGGCATTAAACGTCTCCCTAGCAGGAACCTTTGTTACATTTTGTCATTCGATATACGGCTGTTATGCACATAAATGTGATATTTAATGTTGGTTAGTTCCTCTCTATTGAGGAAACACAGCTCTATTTTCTAACGCTTAACAACCACGGAATCTTTATCATCAGAGCCGAGCAGAGCACACAGCGTCTTAAATCACGGTGTGAAATCAAGGCTCGACTGGCACCACTCCGAGTCTTTGGCTTCATTTTTCGGGGGCCCATGTGCCAATTAGATTTTTACCTCAGGTAACTATTCAAAGGAGAGGCCTAATCATTTTAATGGGATGGGCGACATCTTAGGGGGAAAAATAACAAAATTAAAGTTGATTTTTTAACCTGCAATGAAAAACAAGCCATGGGGTGTTTCCATGTGAAATCTTGGATGTCATACAACGGATGGAGGGAAAACAACCAAAAGCAGAGGAGGAAAAAGGGAGGAGGGAAGAAGGAAAGTTTGCTTGAGTCATTTTCGGCCAAAGTCTGCTTCTAACTAAAGGTTCATGGAATGGGTTTGGAATTTCATAATGCTGCGAACAATTAGCTATGCTTGGTGTCAGGCACTGGAGAAGAGACGCCTTAGAAAGATCGCTTCCTTTTTATTCCTTCACCTGTCTCAAAGGTCAAGTCATCATTATCGACAACGTTGGGGGGAAAAAAGTCACTTCCCATGTTGGGTTTTTTTTTTTTTTTTTTTTTTTTGCTGTTGTAATGAATAAATCATTTACTTTGTGGCAAGGAGCCTGGGGAGTGAGAGACAGGACTCCAGTGTTCAGGTCTGCAGTTTGATTTTTGTGGTCATTTAAAAAAATAACTTTTAAAAAGAAGGGAAAAAAGAAGAGAAATTGAAACTGAGCAGAAGAACAGAAGAGAAAGTAAGAAAGAGAGGGGAAGAGAGAAAAGAGAGCAGAAAAAAGAACTTGAAAAGAAGTAAGCTAGGAAGAAAGAGAATGGATAAAACGTGGAAGAGAAAACATCACTACTGTTTCCGAAATCATGGTTTTTTTTTTTTTCTCTCTCACTTTGCTACAAGGAAAAGTCTGAGAAATTATTTTTCACCTATATGTAGAATATAGAGCAGAGTCTTTTGTCAAATGACTAATTTGTAAAATGCAGAAGAAAAAATTCAGATAGACAAAACGGAGCATCTGTTGAACTAGCTTTTACATTAGATAAGTGAAGACTTTAGGCCCTTTGGGATCCAACCGATTCAACTTTGGAAAAGGGAAGACTGTAGGTTTTAATCCACTTATACTACAAGAGGAATTTCTCTTTGAGGATTTTTTTCTTACATTTTATTTTTTAATTTTACTATACAATTTTCTGTGGATGAATTGGCATGTCATGCAATGCTTGCTATGAAAAACACTTGGTGGAAATGGAAAGAGATTTGCCTGTTGCCATTATGCCTCCCGTAAACTATTCACAGAGAAAAGCTTCTGCTGCATTTACTTAGTGGCTCCTACACTTGGCCACAGAGCTGGGGGCGTGTGCTTGCATGCAGACTTTAACTTTTTCTCACCCAGAATCCTACACATGGGCTCTTTGGGTCCCCTTTCTCTGGTTCTCATTTTGACCTTTCTTCTGAGTGAGTTTAAACTTTAATTTCCTTAACTCCACCCTGGTCCCATGCACTTAATCCCATTCATAATCAGAATTTCCTAAATTGACCCCTTAAATTTGTATCATTGCTGTGGGAAAGGGTGTTTTGTTTTTTGCCTATGAACTGTATTCCCTTTGTGTGCAAAGGATATAGAAAAAAAAAATTCTGGCTACGTCTTTAAAAATCAGCTGCTGTCTGTTAATAGACCATTGAGAAGCCTTTTAATTTGGGGGACTGAAACAATTATGAATCTACTATGGATATCCTTTCCTTGCTTTTGGTCTTTCTTCCTATGATTCGCATGGAGACCTTTTGCTTTCGTAGCCCATCTGTTCTTACTGCTTATGCCCTACTGAAGTCAAGCTTGATGAAGGATGGCTCTCCGAAGGTTCATAAGTTTGATTTGCATAGCCATTCAAAGTTTGAATATCCATCAGAATTTCTCTGGCCTGGAAATCAGGTTAGAAATGTCATGAGACCAAGTTCTCATGGGAGATTGCTCCAAATTTCTCTCTTTTTCTTTTCAGCCCAGCTAAAGATAAATTATAAGAAATGTCGCTTATTTCTCCTTTCTTTCTTTGATTGGAGCTATCATTTTTGGATGACCATTATTTAAACATTTTACTTGATTATAAATGTGTCAGAGGTCATTAAATGCTGTCAAATATTGACCTTGAGTATCCTTGCAGGTCAGTTTTATTCTTCTCATTTTGTGTATGGCATAAGTCCTGGAAAAATAGACAATGGAAATGAGCAAAACCATCTCTAAGCTGAGCTTGTTAGGGACTCAGACTTATGTATATCATACACTTAAGACAACCAGCCAAAATTGACATTTACCTTTACAGAAAAAGACCAATTATCGTATTTCCAAAGTAAATTATGTCTCTGCTTGAATTGCACTCCCTGGCACGTTTACATGGGTTGGGGACTGAAGTGGTTCTTGCTCTATGAAATGGCCAAATCTAAGTAATCTGCAAAATTTCTCTAACAAAATTTGGATGTCTCCTTTGGGCCTTCTCTTTATTGTTGTGGTTTCAAGAAATACATTGTGATCATCAAATATATATAAATTTACATTTACTATGATAAATATACTAAGATGTCTTTTATGTTGCTTTATTAAATATAAAACTAAAAAATAAAATCATTCTTAAAAATGCATATGCTTCTCTCATAGACTGGATAACATGGGGAAAGTCAATTTGAAATTAAATATTTTCTCACACTGCTTTAATTAATTAATTAATTTTTCTTAGATCTAGGAGCAGTAGAAATCTGTACCTCTTTACTATCCACTATAGGAGAAAATGACATAACTTTTGGTATAACTTTATTTAGAAATTATATATTATTACATTATATTGATATAAATACAATTAAAATTACTTAAAATATGATAGAGCATGGATTCTATCTTTTTTGGAAATATAAGCAAAATAAATTTAGGGCACCAAGGAATTCCTTTATGTCTAAATAACCAGTTATCTTAGAAAAAATAATCAGAAAAGAAAGTCATGATTTTGCTGGGTGGGTGCAAGACCTTGGGTAGGGTGTTTTATAACCCTCTTCCTGAGAAACTGGACCAAAATTATTCTAAGAACTTTGAGGACTAGTTTATAAGTTTATGAACACAGATGCTATGATTTTCCATTAAAGTTGTCACCATTTATTATTTGGAACTGAGGTAATTTGACTTATTTTTTTGTTTGTTTGTTTATTTTAGCTTTCTCTTACATTAACTTGAAAATAAGAAACAAACTGGCTGATGATTTTTAAGAAAAACTAAACAATTTTTAGTTTTTTGTATTGGTGATCAATTTTCTCCCTTATTATTAATATAAGAACTTAAAAAACAAATAGGAAGTTCATTGTGATTCTGCAGGAGTGAAATTTGAGCATTACTGTGTTAAAGGTTAATAATTTTTAAAAGCAATCATTATTCCAATGTACATGTTTTGAGGAGTAATAATAATATTAGCTCTGATATTATATCATATTTAATAAAATTAAAATAGATTCATAAAATGATTAAAGTAAATTTCATTAAAAATACTCCTTTAAATGTAAATAATTAATTCCATTTTTCTAAACAGATAACCAAACCAAACCAAACAATCACAGCAGCAACAAAATTTTGTATTCAAAAACCCCTTCCCATCTTGACTTCTGTGTTGCCACTTAAACCAAATAATATCACTACTAAACGATTTTCAAATCAGCTTTTCTTCACATATTAAACAGGGCCCTGTCCTTTAACCTTGACTTATGAATAGTTTTGAAGGACCAGTGCTCTAAGTCTTAGGACAGCCTCCTTGTTAGGGCCCTGGATGAAAGAAAGGAAGTAAGTACATCAGAAATTGCCCTCAGGATGTTCTTGCCTGGTTTCAGACAAAAGAACATATTCTATTTATTTTCTTAAGAGTAATTTGCTTAAACAAATTATATAAATGTACTGAATTACATGTTTACATTGTAAATTAAATAATAATAATACTCAAATTCCCAGATAAGATGCAAATTGCAGTTTCTAAAATATACTTTAAACAATTATTTTCTCTATTTAATAATTATTATCAAATTATCTGGTGCATACTCCATCTCACATAGCAGGAAAGGTAAAACTTAGGTATTGCTAAACAAAGAAAATATGTATAGTATCCAAAGGCCTTTTAAGTTTATAACGCAGGAGCATTTTCATTCTGTTAGAAGACGATAGTACTGTACTGACGCAAACTCAAATGCTGTTGTCATGAACTACGTTTTTATTATTTAATCACCTATAAAAGAAAATTCTTAACTTTTTTGAAAGCCCTTTAAATAATGTTTTGCATTTATAGTCATTACAAATTTTGTGAACACTTATAATACAAAATAAGCAAAACATAAGGGGCTGAATTTTGGATAAAAACACCAAACGGCAATAAGAAAATATTTGTATAAATACAGGAGGCTAATGTTTACATTAAGCTTTCAAATCATATATCTTACGCAACTTACTGGCTCAACTTTACCACTATTCCTTTAAATACAATGGTATTCTTTCCCCATCCTTTAAAAGGATAGCTGAAAGCTCCAATGTTGTAATATTTCCCAAATTAAATGGCTTAATTTAATGAAAAGTCTCCTTAATAATTAGTTAATTTATAAGACATGTCAGTCTATATGCTGACACTTATCATCTGCAGTGGTCCTTGACCTTTTTGGCCCCAGGGACTGGTTTCATGGAAGACAATTTTTCCATGGGGGTGCAGAGCTCAGGGGGTGATGCAAGCAGGGGGGAGCAGCTGTAAATACAGATGAAGCTTCCCCGCTTGCTCTCCCTCGCCTCCTGCTGTGCGAACCCCGCCTTTCCTAAGTTTCATGGAAGATAATTTTTCCATGGACAAGGGTGGAAGGGGGTGGCAGAGCTCTGCAGCCCCACCCCTGACAGGCTGAGGACCAGTACCAGTCCCGGCCCCAGGGGTTGGGGACTGCAGATTTAGAGTTACAACTCGTATCTAAAAAAGCTAACATTGTTAGGTTTTTTTTTTTTTTCCCCAGACTTCACTGCTTTCTCAACCTATTTCACTTTGCATAAGGAAAGCATATAGTTTGTTGACTGGGAAAAAAATTATCCTTTGTGTACATATTGCATATTTTCTCAGCTTTATGAACACTTGCTTCATTTTTTACTACTTCCAACACTTGGATGAACAGTATTCTGTCAGCAAATGGACTGTAAACGTCTAACTCCCTTTTGTCATGCATAAAACCTGTGAGCTCATTAGATGTGGTAGATAACTGAGCAACTACACCACATATGGGAAGGAAGCAGCATAGACACACTTTCAACGTTCTGACAATATCCTGATTAACAGGGCATGGGCCGTAGGAAAAGAGTGAAGACAGAAAAATAGTTCCCCATGGAAGAAGTTAAGAATTTCTCTAATAACAGAATGAGTGAGCAAGTCAAGAGAACCACAGCTCTGCTACTGTTTAAAAGACTGTAGATAACAATGTAAACATTTCAGGGAAAGAACCATTTATTTCCTCTATTATCCTACTAGGTAAAAGTTGTAGTTCGGTGCAGTGAATAGGAGTCCTTTCAGATAGCTTTATTTTTTCTTGTATTTTATGTCTCTCAATCGATTAATGGCATTTACCTTATTTCTTTCAGTAAATAAATTGAATCAAGAAACACATTATTAAATACTTCCTGATAATGACCCTCAGAAAATTACAATTCAGCAAAAATGGAATATCTCCTTTACTAGAAGTATTTTTTTGAGAAGACACTGACAAAAGGATGTGCATGTGGCATGTTTTAAGGAAGGAGAAAGGGAGATTGTATCTCTGCCTTACACATACCAGGTTTAGTTTGCAATTTTATTAAAATTAATAAGCCATAGTGTGCCTAAAACAAAGATGTCATGTTGGTTAAGGGCTAGTCCCTGTATCTGAGAATTAGTGGACATTAATTGGAGTCCCATTCAACCACCAAATTAAAAGACTTTAGGTGAGTTATTTAATCTTTTTAAGCATCGTTTTTAACAATATAATAAGGAAGACAAATCTCTATCAGAGATGACATGAAAATAATATAAAATAGCAAGGAGAAAGATATTTTGAAAAGGTATAATATCTATATACATAATCTATGTGAAGAGTAATACAGGTTTCTAGAAATCTAAAATAGTAATGCATAAATGTGTTTACTTTATCTTTACAAGGCATAAACAAAGATTATCCCCATTTGGGTGACTTTCAATACCACATGATGCAAGATGCCTAAATTCGCACTTGTAAATACATATTGCACAGTAAAGTTTACTTTCATTTTTAACTGAAGAATAGTAAAATAAAATCTATAGACTTTCAAACAGAATCAAAAACCTCAGGATTTCAATATATCTATTGGTCTTATAGCCAAAATAAGAAAAAAAAAGTGGTAACCCATTTATCCCACTGGCCCCATCTGTCCCACCCGATGATTATAGCAGATGTGAATTAAATATAGATACATTAGCATTTGGACTGAAAGGCAACATTGACCCTATCTGAACATGGACCTGTCAGCTTCGTAAATGTTAATGTCATAATAGTCTGGATTATGCAGTCACCGTTGCTGGAATAACATTCGTTTGCTGTCAGCACTCCTATGTTAAAACAAATTAGCTAGATGATTAATGAATATCAAAATCAGCATGTGGATTCCCTGTGCTGAAGTCTTACCCAGTGTGAAATCCACTGGCCTCCAAGTTAGTGAGATAATTTCTGGATCAAAATAATGCTCCTATAAACGACAGAAGCATGTGGGAAAGTGGTTCCAAAGGACCATGGAATTGCACTGGATTGCAGGGTAGAGTATGCCCTTTTCTCTACAACATATGGAAGACAGAGGTGTAGGTTTTTGG
>JAQIFY010003835.1:0-12238 GCA_028533085.1 Varecia variegata
CACAGCACCATTGTTTGTGTCCTGTCCTCATATGCCTGCATCCCCAGCTTTTCTTATTAATCAATCCGGCTTTTGTTTTCACTTCAATGGCATTCAATTTCCTACAAAATAAAACTCAGAAGGAAATCCTAAAATCAAGTAATTGTTACATAACTCTTTCTCATAAAATATAATGTAAATATGTTATTTACCTGCTTTGTCTTCATCCTCAGAATCAGAATCAAAATATATATCATCATAGTACTTTGTCGGAGCTGTTCCAACTTTCTCATTTCCTGAAGAGGAGCCTATTCAAACCAGAAGTGAAGTTTACAAACTAAACTGTACATAATTCACAAGGAAAAAAACTCCACGTATTCTTCTATCACCTCAAAGTAATATCAACTCATACACACTCTCATGTGGATGATGAAATATTTTCACACCAATGACTTACTCAATTTCTATGTATTATACAATTATAGAGAACTGCCCCTCCTTTTTTTATTTATTTATTTATTTATTTATTTTTGAGACAGAGTCTCATTCTGTTGCCCCAGCTAGAGTGCCATGGCGTCAGCCTAGCTCACAGCAACCTCAAACTCGCAGGCTCAAGTGATCCTTCTGCCTCAGCCTCCCAAGTAGCTGGGACTACAGGCATGTGCCACCATGCCCAGCTAATTTTTTCTATATATTTTTAGTTGTCCAGCTAATTTCTTTCTATTTTTAGTAGAGACGGGGTCTCACTCTTGCTCAGGCTGGTCTCGAACTCCTGAGCTCGAGTGATCCTCCCGCCTCGGCCTTCCAGAGTGCTAGGATTACAGGCATGAGCCACCATGCCCGCCCACCCCTCCTTGAAATATTACAAATCTTGAGAAAATTATCCTCTCTCCCTTCCCACAAATCTAATTAAATATTCTCAGGTCTCCAGCATTACATACCTCTACCTTTCACCCATGCAGTATGATATGGAGAACAGAAAGTAAACATCTTGTTCTAAGAGACATCAGAGGAAAGAGAGCGAGAACCCTACAAGAAGGCAAGGGGAATGAGTCAAAGATACACTCTCCCTCTCTCCTCAGTTGTACCCACTGCCATAACATGCCTCCATCCCTAGTTCTTCCTCTTAATTAAAATCTGCTTTCATTTTTATTATATTATTACCATATGATTTCAATTCTAACTATTAATACACAGCATATCAACATGGAAACCAACACCAAGGAGTCCTACTTTTCCAAACCAGTTTTCAGGTCAGGTATGTTTTACATAAAGACCAAGTATCAAAATGAAGTATTAATATGTTCCATTACTTACTAAAATGAGACAGGAATCTGTGGCGACACATCATTAAATCTGCTGTATCAGTGCCATTTAACCCTAAAAACATCTCTATAAGCTTGTGTGTCTTTTTTTTATCCTAGAGTAAAACCTGCACAAGGAAATCATGCAAGTTAACAGTATTAAATAGTCTCTTTCCAAGAACACAGGATACTTCTCTGTAGTCATCAAAGAAAACTCCAGCACTGGTTGCCAAAAACATTTATCCCTTAACTCAATAAATATTTATTCAGCATCTACTGAAAGCACTGGGGACACAAAAGAGTATAAATAAGGTTCCTGCCTTTATGGAGCTTACAAAAATATATATAAAAATTGAACCAAAAGTTACCTGTTCCCAGGGAGGATAACTTGTCCTCCATCGTTTTTATGGTAGAATTTAATTCAGCTTCCATTTCTTTTTCAAATTCATCTTCACTAGATGATTCACTTTCTCCAGTAAGACATTCTCTGATGAGTTTTCGTTTCTGGTCGGGAGTTCCATGTAAAAGCACATCCACTTCATCTTCAGAGCTAGTATACATTTAAATCAGAAAGAATATGAATATTAAATATTAGAGTAACTTAAAACTCCCATCATCTCACTGTCCAATAACAATTTTAAGTTTCACAAGGTTGCATCTGATATATCTACCACACTACACAGCTATTCTTCCTTAATAGATCAACCAGTTCTGCTATTTACAAATATATTTTTAATGTCTACATACATTTCCTCTTGTGGACACTGCACATTTATTTCTAAACTTTTTGCTATTAAACACTACAATGATCGTCTCTGTACATGTAATTTTGTTTCTATTGATTTCCTTAGGATAAATGTCTAAAATTAGATACCAACATCTTTCTGACTTCTTGTATTATCACACTGCATTCCAAAAGCACTGCACCAATTCATAATCTCATCAGCAATGAAAAGTTGACTTAATGAAATTGGGAGTTTTAAAAAAATTCTGATGGCTGGGCGCGGTGGCTCACGCCTGTAATCCTATCACTCTGGGAGGCCAAGGCCGGCAGATCATTTGAGCTCAGGAGTTCGAGACCAGCCTGAGCAAGAACAAGACCCCATTTCTAGTAAAAAAATAGAAAGAAATTAGCTGGACAACTAAAAATATATAGAAAGATATAGCCAGGCATGGTGGCGCATGCCTGTAGTCCCAGCTACTTGGGAGGCTGAGGCAGAAGGATCACTTGAGCCCAGGAGTTTGAGGTTGCTGTGAGCTGGACTGACGCCATGGCACTCTAGCCCAAGCAACAAAGGGAGACTCTGTCTCAAAAAAAATAAAATAAAAAAATAAAAAATTTCTGGATACTTATATATAAGACTTAATATACATAATTAATATACAGCTAATATATACACATAAAATATGTTAAGTGATAGTAAATAAATATTATAGTTTAAAAGGCACAGTGCTGCAGAGAACTATAAAAAGAGAGAAAGCTAAATGATATTCCAAGTTCTCCTGAGCAATTTCTGCCAATCTACTTTGCCTTCTGTGCCTGGGTTTGCCCATCAATATTAGTATGACAGGATTAAACCAGGTATCAGGAAGAATGAAATGTTATCAAAATGAATTGAATGCCTAAAACATTTCTATTATAATCAATAGTACATAAATAATGTTCATTTATTCATGAATTGATGGATAGTTACAGACTATTCCTGACTTTTGCTTCTCTATTTGCTCTTACAGAACAATGCTTTTGAGGCTCTTGTAGAAGGTAAATCAGAAAAATGCAATTCATACTAATTAATTTTGCTAATGATAGAGGCCTTAGCCAGATTCTATTCCTAAAAAAATTCCCATCCTGACCAGTAGGCTCCCTTTCTCCATTACCACCATGTACACTCAGGTCCTCTTAACTATGCCTGTACCACCACATCCTAAAGACCTCCAGGCCTCCAGACTCTGTTTTATGTCATCCTACCCTTAACCCTACTGCCAGAATGTTATTCCTAAAGAACTCTGATCACATCACTACCCAACTCAGAAGCCTTCTTCCATGGCCAAATCTCTGGGCCTAGCATTCAAAACAGCCTTCCACAATCTGGCTCCAACTTATCTTTTCAAGCCTACCTCCCACTGCCCTCTATATACCCCATTGGTTCTCAACTGGGGGCAATTTTGCTCTCCTCCCTGCCACCAGGGAACATTTGGCATGGCTAGAGACATTTTTGATTCTTACAACTGGGGGAAGAGGGAGGGGCTACTGACATCTACTGGGTAGAGGCCAGGGGTACTGCAAAACATCTTACAATGCACAAGACAGCCTCCCACAACAAAGAATTATCTGACCCAAAATGTCAGTGCTGCCAAGGTTAAGAAACTCTGATCTATCCTATATTCCAGTGTTTCCAAAGTGGGGGACATAGCAGATTATTTTAAGTAGGAGCAGAATGGATAGCTCACTAAATAACATCATATCCATCACTGGTGGGAATGTAAAATGGTACAGCCACTATGGACAACAGCTTGGCAGTTTCTTATAAAACTAAACATGTAACTACCACACAACCCAGCAATTGCACTCCTGGGCATTGATCCCAGAGAAATGAAAACTTATGTTCACACAAAAACCTATACATGAATGCTTATAGTTTTATTCACACTAGCCAAAACTGGAAACAATCCAGATGTCCTTCAAGGAATGAATTGTTAAACTATGGAATACTACTCAGCAATAAAAAAGGAACAAACTATTGATACATATAACCTGGATGACTCTCCAGATAATCACGCCGAGAGAAAAATGCCAATCCTGAAGATTACATACTGCATGATTCCATTTATGTAACATTTTAGAAATGCAGAATAGATTAGTGCTTCCCAAGGGTTAAGAAGGGTGTGAGGTGGGAATTGGGCATAACTATAAAAGAACAGCAAGAGAGATTCCTGTGGTGATGGAATGTTCTGTATCTTGACTGTATTAATGTCCATATCCTGGCTGTGATACCACGCTGTATTTTGTAGTATGTTAACATTGGAGGAAACTGGGTAAAGGGTACACAGGATCTCTATTGTAATATTTCTTGGGTGAGGAAAAAAATAATAATAATATTTCTTGAAACTGCATGTGACTCTACAATAACCTCAAAATAAAAAGTTTAACTTAAAAGAATTGAACCAAGCCAGGCATTGTGACACTCGCCTATAGTCCCAGCTACTCAGGAGGCTCAGGCAGGAGGAGGATCCTTTGAGCCCAAGGAGTTTGAGGTTACAGTGAGCTACGATGACACCACTACAGTCTATTGAGGGCAAAAGAGTGAGACTGTCTCAAAACAAAAAAAAAAAAAGGAAATTGAACAACTGAACCCTGCTTCTCACTCTCCCCTTTAAAAAAAATAAATAATTTTTAAAAAATTGAATCAAAAATTTAAAATAGACCAGGCACTGGCTCACGCTTATAATCCTAGCACTTTAGAAGGCCAAGGTGGGAGGATTGCTTGAGGCCAGAAGTTCAAAACCAGCCTGAGCAAGAGCCAGATCTGTCTCTACAAAAAAATAGAAAAATTAGCCAGGCATGGTGGCAGGGCCTGTAGTCCCAGCTACTCGGGAGGCTGAGGCAGGAGGATCACTTAAGCCCAGGAAGTTTAAGGTTGCAGTGAGCTATGATGATGCCACTGCACTCTAGCCTAGGCAACAGAGTAAGACTCTGTCTCCAAAAAAAATTTTTTATCCACAAGACTTGTCAAAAAGAAAAAATATAAAAAAATAAAAATAAAATTTTTAAATACTTTATAAATACGATCTGCTGACAGCTTCATAAATAGCTAAATTTGCCTGGGAAATCTCCTGACAACATAACTTCAAATTTGTCCCAGGTAGGATAAATTCCTTTTCTCTGGAAATTTCCATGGAACTTCATTTGTACCCATCTCAGGCCAACATTTTCTACAGTGCTTTTCCAAAATATATAATTTATCTTATTATCCCATATTCTAACCCTGTGGAAGAAAAAGATCCTATGATTTATCTGGGCAGCTCAGAGCAAACATATAATAGTCAAAGAAAAGCCTAGTTAACATTACCTTATTTCTGTTATGGCAGTTTAGTCTTCAAGACAGACACTTCACATTAAGACACGTGAGCCTCACAACAAACTTATGTTTTATATTAGGTTATATAACTTAGATCTCTATGTTATTTTATGTCCATTTTATAGATGAGAAACTGAGGATAAGTGACTTGCTTTCCGTCACTCTGCTAAGCTGTAGCGGCAGGTTTCGATCTCATGGCTTTTTAAGATTTACGCGGGGTTCCCTGTGATTCCGGAATATCCCTCTTCCCAGAGCCAGGGTCGGGCCTGCCTTCCCGGGGGCTGCGTGACCCCATCAGGAACCCCCCACTGGCCTCCCACAAGCGACAGTAGGGCGCAAGAAGCGCCCGAGCCGCTGGGCCGAGGGTCCGCAAAGGCTCAGCAGGCGCAACGAGCGGACGCGGTCAACGACTGGCCTCGAGGGCCAGAGTCCCACCTGCTCAAAGCTGGCTCCTCGTCGCTAGGCTCTTCAACAGCATAAGGGTCGTAGTCGTCCAGGAGCCGGTTCATGGTGGCCTACGAGGGCCTACACCCTCCTCAGACGACCGGCAGCGACTGTTTACTCGGTAGGACCCGTCCCTAAAGTATCTCCGACGCCACTTCCGCCTGAACTTCGGAGTCCTCCCTGCGCGCCTGCGCAGACCGTCCCAGTGAGAAGGCGGGCGGAAGAGGCGGGCGGAAGGGGCGGGTCCTAGCCCCTGTGCTAACCTCAGCGTCTACTACCTACAGGAAAACAACGGCTACCTTACTACCAAAAATAATAATCAGCACTCTTGTAAGTGACAGTGTCTGAGATGAACAGTCTACATGCAGTGTCTCACGTCACCTACGAAGCAGAAATCTCGATGCTGAGGGACACGTAGCGTGAAACGCAATACGTCCTCAGACCCCAGCGCCCGACGTCCCTCCAGTTCTTCTGGCTCCCTTTCACCGCGCGGCTCTCAGCCTCGCCTTCATGCTGCTCACTCCTCAATCTGACTACGGCCTCTACTGTCTGTCGAAAAGTTGCCTATTTTCCTCCTCTTCCCAGTCCCAACTTTTGCTCAGCCCTCATCCAACTCCATTGGATACTTAAGGAGACGAGGTACGTGACAGCCTCTTGATCGGGAAGCGGCTTCCTCTCCTGGTTCCGTACCAGACTACATTCAGGTTTATGCCTCCCACTGGAACATCTCTTCCCTCTTCCTTATTACCCCATCCAGATTACTCCCCCATCCGCATCTGGCCCCTGCCCTCTCCTCCAATACTGTCAGATTTCCGGGCGCCTGCTAGATACCTCCACCTGATGCACCACTGGCAACTCAAACTCAATGTGGCCCAAACCTAACTCATCACCTTCCACCCCATTCCTATACCTTAGCCTTTAGCTACTTTTGACCCATGTTATCTCCGCCATCCTTACGACGACTACAGACTGAAAGTCCCCGAATCTTGGCTCCTTTGTTCCTCCACAAGCTCTCAATTTCCAAGCCTTGTAGATCTCTTAGCAATGTCTCTCTCATCCACATCCCATCTCCCAACCCTCACCTTTGGTTATTGATATAAGCTCCTAATCAACAGCCTCGTTTGCTTTTTTCCTCTCCAGTCATGCTGCTCTCCACTGGCAGAGTGATCCTCTTCCAGAACAGCTCTGCGCTGAATGATTCCCTCCCTAAACAAGTCCTCATATTTCACCTTTACCTGCTGAATCTGTTCACCTTAGCCTGTGATATTCTTGGCCCTCCACAATATGGTTTAATCCATCATGCCAAACTGATTTCCCACTACACTCCCCACACATATCCAGCACAATTTGCTGATTCCACAATATATGTTATGCCTTTCCACTAGGCTTTTGCTTATGCTAGTCCTTGGAGCACCCTCTCTTTTTTAATTCTAGTGTCCAGTGTCCAAAGATCCATCTACAACTTGAAGTGACTGGACAGAACGACCCTTAGGACATCATTCAGCCCTGAGATGCTATAGTTATAGGAACTCACACTGTGCATTTTCTGTAACGCTTTTTCAGATTCTTCCTCTACCTGGAATTCTTCTCTGCTTTGAACTCCTGTTGTATAGTGTACCACTCACATGACATGTATTTCTCTGGTTTTTAACTATCGTTCCACCCAACCTTCTTGAGAAGTAAATACTCTCCCATGAGTCACAGTGATGTGAAGGAGATGCCTATTCAGGAACCTATCTTTCCTTTTCTGGGAATCATAGCCCTCCTCAGGGATGTGCCCATATGTTCTTGTTCATTCTGCTCCACAAAAGTTGAGCCAATTACATTCTTTCTTCCATGAATTTAAAATTAAGAGTTAAAGATTCTGCTGGGCACAGTGGCACACACCTGTAGTCCCAGCCACTCAGGAGACTGAGGCGGGAGAATCAGCTTGAGCACTATGCCAATCAGGTGTCCACACTAAGTTCAGCATCAATATGGTGACCTCCCAAGAGCAGGGGAACCACTAGGTTGCCTAAGGAGGGTGAACCAGCTCAAGTCAGAAATGCAGCAGGTCAAAATTCCTGTGCTGATCAGCAGTGTGATCGCACCTGTGAATAGCCACTGCACATGAGCCTAGGCAACTTAGTGAGACCCCCGTCTCAAAAAAAAAAAAAGTTAAAAATTCTAAGGATCTTGGCTATGGTCCTAGGACTTGTAACAGAACAAGTAAATGCTGGGGCTTAAAAGGCCATGTTGGGGTGGCTGTTTGTGGTTATAATGTGCTGATAAGCAAGGAGAAGCAAGGGTATAGAACAAACAGAGAGAAACAGGGAGGCTTTCCCTGACCGCTTTGTCTAAAATTTTAAATCTCAAACCTTTTCTCTCCCTCCCATTTTCTCAATCTTAGTCCACCTTTTTTCCCCCTTCTACTTCATATTACTTGTTTGCTTACTGTCTCCCTGTTCTATTTCCTTATTGCTATACAAAAAACCACCCCCAGAATGTAAGACCTTTGAAACAATAATGATCATTAATTTTAGTCACAAGTCTGCAATTTTGGCAGGAATTACTCTGCTCCCTGATGTCTGGGGTCTCTGCTGGAGACGGAAACTCTTTACATGCATTTTTCTCCACAAAGCCTTGGGCCACCTCACAACATGGCCGTCTCAGAGTAGTCAGCCTTCTTACATGGCAGCTAAAATCTCCAAAATGGTTCCCAGAGACCCAGATGGAAGCTGCAAGTCTTCCTCTAACCTACCCTCAGAAGTCCCTGGACATCACTTCTGCCACAGTCTATTGGTCAAGGTAGTCATTAAGGCCAACCCAGATTAAAGGAGAGGGGAATTAGAGTCCACTTCTCATTGAGAGGAGTAGCAAAGATATAAAACATCTGAGTTGGCCGGGTGTGGTGGCTCATGCCTGTAATCCTAGCACTCTGGGAGGCCAAGGCGGGAGGATCGTTTGAGCTCAGGAGTTCGAGACCAGCCTGAGCAAGAGCAAGACCCTGTCTCTACTAAAAATAGAAAGAAATTATATGGACAGCTAAAAATATATATAGAAAAATTAGCCGGGCATGGTGGTGCATGCTTGTAGTCCCACCTACTCGGGAGTCTGAGGCAGTAAGATTGCTGGAGCCCAGGAGTTTGAGGTTGCTGTGAGTGAGGCTGATACCATGCCACTGTAGCCCGGGCAACAGAGTGAGACTTTGTCTCAAAAATAAATAAATAAATAAAATAAAACATTTGAGTTTACTGTCTTAAAAAAATTGTGGATAGCTCCCATCTAAATAAAAAATGAAGGTTGAGGCCAAGTACAGTGGCTCAGGCTTGTAACCTCAGCGCTTTGGGAGACTGCGGAGAGAGGATCATTTGAGGTTAGGAATTTGAGGACCCGCCTGAGCAACACAGCAAGACCCTGTCTCTATGAAAAGTAGAAAAATTAGCCAGGCATGGCTGGACGAGCCAGTAGTTCCAGCTACTTTGGAGGTAGAGGCAGGAGGATCACTTGAGTCCAGCAGTTTGAGGTTGCAGTGAGCTATGATGATGCCACTGTACTCTAGCCCAGGCAACAGAGTGAGAACCTGTCTCCAAAAAAGAAAAAGAAAAAGAATAAAAGTTGAACAAATAGAAATTCCAGATTGTGTGAATTGACTGTAAAACATTGCGATGTTTTTACAAGTTTTCTCAAGTGTTTTAAAACATTTTGTTTTAATAAAAGTCAAGTCAAAAATCAAATAAAAAATGCAGCACCTTTTACAATAGCTTCAAAGAAAATTAAATATCTAGGAATATATTTAACAAAAGAGGTGAGAGACATATATAGGGAGAACTACAAAACACTAAGAAAAGAAATTGCAGAAGATGTAAACAGATGGAAAAATCTACCTTGCTCAGGGATTGGCAGAATCAATATTGTTAAAATCTCCATACTACCCAAAGTGATCTACAGAATTAATGCAATCCCTATCAAAGTACCATCATCATTCTTTACAGATGTAGAAAAAATAATTCTACACTTTGTATGGAACCAGAGAAGACCTCGTATAGCCAAAGCAATCTTAAGCAAAAAGAACAAACTGGGAGGTATCAGTCTACCAGACTTCAAGCTATACTACAAAGCTATAGTAACCAAAACAGCATGGTACTGGCACAAGAACAGAGAGATAGACCCTTGGAACAGGACTGAGAACCCAGAAATGAAACCATCCGCATATTGTCATCTAATCTTTGACAAAGCAGACAAAAATGTACACTGGGGAAAAGAATCTCTTTTCCATAAATGGTGCTGGGAAAACTGGATAACTACAGGCAGAAGATTGAAACTGGATCCCCACCTCTCATCTGGTACAAAAATCAATTCACGATGGATAACAGACTTAAACCTAAGGCATGAAACCTTAAGAATCCTAGAAGAAAATGTAGGGAAGACTCAGACATCAGCCTAGGCAAAGAATTTATGAAGAAGACCCCCAAAGCAATCATAGCAGCAACAAAAATAAATAAATGGGACCTAATCAAATTAAAAAGCTTCTGCACAACCAAGGAAACTCTCATTAGAGCAAATAGACAGCCTACAGAATGGGAGAAAATATTTTCTCTCTACACATCTGATAAATGGCTGATAACAAGAATCTATCTAGAACTAAAAATAATCAACAAGAAAAAATCAAATAACTCCATCAATAAATGGGCAAAGGACATGAACAGAAACTTTTCAAAAGAAGACAGAATAATGGCCAGCAAACATATAAGAAAATGCTCAACATCTCTAATCATTAGGGAAACGCAAATCAAAACCACAATGAGATATCACCTCACTCCAGTAAGAATGGCCTTTATCAAAAAAGTCCCAAAACAACAAATGCTGGCAAGAATGAGGAGAGATAGGAACATTCTTAACACTGCTGGTGGGACTGTAAATTAGTACAACCTCTGTGGAAAATAAATTTGGAGATAACTCAAAGAGCTAAAAATTGTTCTGTTGATTTATCACTAAAGGAAAAATAAATAAATAAATAAATAAATAAAATAAAAATTGAAATACCATTTGATCCAGCAATGGCACTACTAGGCATCTACCCAAAGGAACAAAAGACATTCTCTAATAAAGACATCTGCACTCGAATATTTATGGCAGCACAATTCAGTATTGCAACGATATGGAAACAACCCAAGTGCCCGTCAATCCATGAATGGATTAATAAAATATGGTATATGAATACTATGGAATACTACTCAATTACAAAAAACAATGGTGATCTAGCACTTCTTATCCTGGAAAGAGCTTGAGCTCATCCTCCAAAGTGAGGTAACACAAGAATGGAAGAATAAGCACCACTTGTACTCGCCATCAAATTGGCACTAACTGATCAACACTAAGGTGCTCACATGGTAGTAATAGTCATTGGGCATTGGTGGGGTAGCGGTGGGTAAACTCACAACTAATGGATGGGACGAGCATTATATGGGGGAAGGGCATGCCTCTAATCCTGGGTGAGGCAAAGTCATAACTTATAACCAAAATGTTTGTACCCCCATAATATCCTGAAATAAAAATAAATAAAAATTTAAAAAACTAAAACATTTTGTTTTCCAGTATTATACACATTGCACTGTGGCAAAGTGAACCAAGCTCATACTTTCTCCTGGGTTCTTTTCTTCAAGGTTAGAATCTTGATTTTCTTTTTCCTTTAGGTTTTACTAAGTTTAGTTGCTGTGTATGTTGAAGGAATTTATGAAAGATCTACCAAGGAAGATGCCATGGAAAAATTATTTTCTGTTAAGTTGGCTGGCAAAATCTTAGTACTGAATGTTTAACTGAGGGGAAGATGGGAACCTCTTACACTAAATCCTGTTCTGTGAAGATGAATTTGAGTTGGAAGGCAGAAAACGAAATGGGCTGAATAAAAACCCTTTGGTGAAAACAATGAAAGATCAAATGGACCCTTTAATCGCCTCCACGCACTGCCCACAACACACCCACAAGTCTAACCTAGATCTCAATGTTAATCCAGCATCTGGAAAAGAGTAAGACAAAAGTTCCAGGGATATACCTACAGTAAACAAAAATATGCAGATAAAAACAGTAAACCAAACAAGGTAACAACCCCATTAAGAAGCAAATAAGATTCTCAAAGAAAGTACCCCAACAAAAAACAAAACAGAGTAAACCCAAAACATAAACTAGTCTTAAAACATAATAACCAGGGGAAAGCACGAACACAGCCACCACTATTTCAAATCCAACTTGACACCTTGTTTCTGGGTAGAGATCAGAAAACGTGCACCCCCACCCACACCCATCCTCTTTTTCCATTGAAATGTCATGCAGTTAAACATTAGGGGAGGCTTTTCAATCTAGAAAATTGAGAGGAATCATCCCACCTCCTATTTTCAAGACCTTGGAGATGAACCAAACCAAGTAATTTAGCACACACAGTATGAGACAGAC
>JAQIFY010003836.1:0-12238 GCA_028533085.1 Varecia variegata
ATTTTCTAGAATAGATCATATATTAGGCCACAAAACATGTCTTAACAAATTCAAGAAGATTGAAATCATATCAAGTATCTTTTCTGACCACAATGATATAAAACTATAAATCAGTCACAGGAGCAAATTGGAAAATTCACAAATATGTAGAAATTAAACAATAAACAATGAGTCAAAGAAGAAATGAAAAATCAAAAAATATCCTGATACAAATGAAAATGGAAACACAACGTGCCAAAACTTATAGGATACAGTGAAAGCACTTCTAAAAGGAAAGTTTATAGCAGTAAACATCTACATTAAGAAAAAAAGAGCTCAAGTAAACAACCTAACTTTATGCCTCAAGAAACTAGAAATAGAACAGAGTTAGCAGATTTAGCAGAGTTAGCAGGCAGAAAGAAATAATAAAGATCAGAGCAGACATAAGTGAAATAGAGACTAGACAAACAATAGTAAAGATCAATAAAACAATTGGTTTTTGGGAAAAGATAAAAAAATCAACAAACCATTAGCTAGACTAACTAAAAAATGAGAGATGACTTAAATAAAACCAGAAATGAAAGAGGAGACATTACAACTGATACAAAGAATCTATAAAAGACTTCTATGAACAATTATATACCAACTAATGAGATAACCTAGAAGAAATGGGCAAATTCCTGGAAACATATAACCTAGCAAGACTAAATCATGAAGAAATAGAAAATATGACCAGACCAATAACTAGTAAGTAGATTGAATCAATAATAAAAAGCCTCCCAACAAACAAAAGTCCAGAACCAAATAGCTTCACTGGTAAAACTACCAAACATTTAAGGAAGAATTAAGGCCAGTTCCTCTATAACTCTTCTGAAAAACTGAACAGGAGAGAACATTTCCAAACTCATTTTACGAGGCTAGCGTTACTTTGATACCATAGTCAGACAAGGACACTACAAGAAAAGAAAATTATAGGCCAATATCCCCGATGGAAAATAGACGCAAAAATCCTCAAAAATATTAGCAAATGATGGTTCAACATATGAAAATCAAGAAATGTGATACATCACAGTAACAGAAGGAAGGATAAAAATAATATCATCAAATCAATAGATGTAGAAAAAGGCATTTGACAAAATTCAACATCCTTTCATGATAAAAACTCTCAACAAATTGGGTATGGAAGGGAATGGACCTCAACATAATAGCAGCCATATATGACAAGCCCAGAGCTAACATTGCAATATGGTGCAAAGCTGAAAACTTTTCTCTAAGATTGAGAACAAGAGAAAGTTGCCCACTCTCACCAGTTCTATTCAGCATAGTACTGGAAGTCTATGAATAAATTTTCACCTCAAGCCTTTACTTCACACCACTGGCTGCTTTTCAGGTGTGTCTGCTTCTATTCCCAGCTGCTTCTGATTCATCCATTAGATCCACACTGGTGGTCTCAATTTACTTCCTTAACTCAACAGTCTCTTTTTCCATCTCATTCTGTTGTTTTAACATCTTTGAGCCTCTGCGTTAGTGAGTACATATATTTGTTAAGATCTCTTATGGTGAACTGTATTTGTAAGGAAATGAGGTTGTGTTTTTTATTTGACTTGGTTCTTCACCAGTCTGAGGAATGAATGCTCTGTGTTCTCTTTTTTTCTTTCATGGTGGTTGTTGTTGGAGCATGTTTGTATAGTAGTTGTAACAGGTTTTTTTTTTTTTTCCATCTTACTCATTCTTAACATGAGTTGTTTATTTAAGTCTTCATGTTTGTTCTCACATAATGTGGTTGAATTCTCCTTCCACCTTACTTGATATCAGTTCTTTCTTTCCCTTTAGGCTAGATTCAGTGTATCTACTTTCTGTAGCCTGAAGGTGTAGGGTTGGGGGAAGGGAAGGGAGTAGACTCCACTGCAGCTGAGTGAAGTCCGTTAGGGAGAACTGTTGTTTTTTTCTGAATTCTCATTAAATGGCCTGGACTAGAGCATATTCCTCTAAGCTAAGGATTTACCCATCTTCTGGAACTTGGCGTATCCGTATCCCCAGTTCAGCTCAGTGTCCTGAAAGGTAACAAACCTGGTGGCCCTTCTTAACTCTGCTAAAATGGCATGATGGGGCTTTTGCTCTTGATGGCTTCTCACTGCTCTTCCTTAGGTTGGCTTCTCACCCGCTCAATTTGCTTCTCCCCAAATATGAGGGTATTAATCGGAATTTTATGGATTTTACTCACCCCCTTTCTTCAGTACTGCCTCTACAGTGTGGGATGGGTTAGAAGCCACTCAGTACCATCATAAAACAGAATATTTTCTTGTCTTCCTGCCTCTAACCTTTTAAAGTTTATAGCTAAGATTTTATGGCATTTCTTTGTTTTATTATTGCTGGTAAGTTTTTGGCTCACTCGTTACCTTTCCATTTCATTTTTTTTCCTGAGGAATAAAAGGCCAAATTATTTGGGAAAATTCAGAGTTTATTGTAAGTACAGATACAACTGAAGTGATTAACATCAAGTATAATTCAGGGGTCACTATTAACCTCCCACACTATTCATTTTCATGAATTTCTGTAATTATCTAAAAATTCATTTTTAGTTTTTCATAGATATAGGTAGACAAAAAACTGAGTTGACAGTAAGAGAAACATTGAATGACAGAAAAATACAGCAGAAATAATTGCCTTATGGTAGAGGACAGACAAGATTAGTCTTATTGGAAGGCTTGTCTCAACTTGAATAGGTAGTATATAGATCTTTATTTAGCTCCCTTGGTGGAAGATTGTATCCCGAGCTTCTGTTACCACATAGGATCCATGGTAGGCAGCATTCTAACATGGTGCCCAAGAGTGTCCTTTCCTGGTGTGCATGCTGTATGTAATTCCTTTCCCTTGAATGTTGGTGGGCTTGATCTAATCAGGTGAACCCTTAAAGGAGAATCTAAAGATCAATGAGATTCAGAGCTGCAGTAGTTGCTCCCCTGCTGGCCTTGAAGATGCAATCTCCATGAGTTCTGCAGCTACCAGGAAATGAGTCTGGCCAACAACTATGTGCACTTGGAAGAGGACTCAGAGCCTCATGACATCTCAGCCCCAGCCAACATCTTAATTTCAGCCTGGTGAGACCCTGAGTAAAGAATTCAGTTGAGCTGTGCTGAGCCTTTTGACTTACAAAACTGTGAAATAATAAATTGGTGTTGTTTTTAGTCACTATTGTGGTAATTAGTTATGTAGCAACAGTTAACTAATACAGTATATGAATTTTTGAAAGTACTTTTAGACTCACGTGATTTGCTTTCTTTTAATTCTGTTTCTTTCTCTAAAGGGAAACTCATTTCTTGTTTTATAATAATATACTTTCTCAAAAAGGAGGCTTTTGTTATTGTTTCCAAACTTTGTCAAATTTTGTTGCTCTTTGGTTTTTTTTTCTCTCTTTTATCTACTTCTCTCTCTCAATATTGAGGTCAGAACGAGGAATTTAGGTTGTTTACTGTTCCTAACTATAATTGTAGCTGGAAACACTGATGAAAATTGAACCCCATTGTAATAATGATCTTAGAGAATAGGTCAACATTTAGGTTAATGTCAAATGTCAAATACCAGTGCATTTTTAAAAATTTACTTTTAATATTATAAAAATAAACTTATTGACATACATCCAGAACACTGCACAAATCATAACTGCACAGCTCATTTAATTTCTACAAGTGAAAGTACCTATGTAACATACTCAGATAAAGAAATAGAACACCTGTAATCCTAGCACTCTTGGAGGCTGAGGCGGGAGGATTGGTTGAGCTCAGGAGTTTGAGACCAGTCTGAGCAAGAGCAAGACCCTGTCTCTACTAAAAATAGAAAAAATTAGCCGGGCATGGTGGCGCATGCCTGTAGTCCCAGCTACTTGGGAGGCTGAGGCAAGAGAATAGCTTGAGCCCAGGAGTTTGAGGTTGCTGTGAGCTAGGCTGATGCCACGGCACTCACTCTAGCCCGGGCAACAGAGTGAGACTCTGTCTCAAAAAAAAAAAAAAAATAGAACATTTGCAGAACTCCAGATTTTCCTCATATATCCTCTTACTGATTAGGCACCCTTCTACCCCCAAGGTAACTGCCACTCTGGCTTCTGTTACCATAGGTTAGTTTTGCCTGGTTTTGAGCAATGTGTTCTCTTGTTTTTAGCTGCTTTAACTCAACATCATGTTGTGAGAATCATCCATGATGATGCTTAAGCAGGAGTTGGTTAATTCTTGTTTTATGGAATTCCATTGTATAAATATAACAGTTTATGTACCCATTCTACTATTGCAGAGTTGTACTCATTTTACTCTTGCAGAATAGGCTGCTGGTTTCATTTGGGGCTACTACCAGTAGTGCTGCTGTGAACATTCTTGTACATGTATTTTGGTTAATATTCATTATATACTTAGAAAAATTGTTAGGTCATAGAGTATATATAATTCAGCTTTAGTAGATATTAAAAATAGTTTTCCAAAGTTATTGCATTAATTTACATTGCCATCAGTAGTGCCTGAGAATTGCATTTGCTCCATATCTTCATAGAACACTTGGCATTATAGTTTTTATTATCATCATATTCTCTCATTATCTTAAATTTAACCAATTTGATGGCTGTTAGTGGTATCTCATTGTGCTTTTAATTTGCATCTCCCTCATGACTTATGATGTTGAGCACCTTTTCATATGTTTATTAAAGGTCAGCAATTTTCAAACGTTGGGCTATGATCCATTATTGGGTTATGAAATCAATTTAGTCCATTAAGACCAGCATTTAAAAAGTCTAAAATAGAATCACATAGAATAGAAAAGAGTAAGTAATGGTTATAATGCTAAGTATAGTTTGTGAAACTTTTGTTTCAATTTTATAAATACCTATAGATACATACATCAATTTCTTACAACATAAATATATTCTTATTGTGAACTGTAGTCAAAAAGCTACAAAACCTTGTTGTGTATTATGCATTTTTAAAAAATCTACACGTTGATTAAAACAAAAACCATGCCTTCCTCATTTAGCATAGTACTGGGAGAGAGAACTAATAGCTGAAATAATGGAAACATGATTCATAATGGTTTTGTTAGGGCCAAACTAGAAGCAAACCATTAAGATGAAATATATAAAGTAAAGGTAAAGCTCTCCATAGGATACATGTAAAGTCCTTGTAATTGAATGGGGGAAGGCTACTTTGACAGCAGTATGTGGAATAAAAACCTACAGCAGTCAATCCTAAATTCTGGATCTCCAAACCTCCTTGACAGAGAATAGTGGCTTGGGAATCTGCATGTTTCAAAAGATCCTTGGTGATTCTGATAATCTGGCAGTCTGGGAAACTGCTAATATTGGCTGGAGATTCTAGTGGAATTTGCCTGCCAAAAGGGAGGAAGTCTTCTAGAAGAGGTGTTGTTAAGTGTGAGAACCTTTTTAAAGCTGAACACTCTAAAAACCACTGTATTTCAGAATAATTCTACCCAGTTTCTTTTACCCCCTAAATTGTTATTCCATAGCAGTGAAACTTGGGAGAAGTCATTTAATTAAAGAACCATTATCTACCATTTCTATACAGTTAGAATGGAAGACAGGCAGAAGAGTTAATTTGCTTCTAATCTCTCCCTATGCAAATTATAACTCCCTAATCCTTTTTTCTCTGAACCTCTACTTCAATGGAACCCCTAATGTGAGTTGCATATATTTCTCAATTATATAATTCTTTGGTGCCTTTGTTTCTGAGATTTACTGTATTTTAACATTTGTATGCATTTTAAAGTTAAATTTTGAAGGCTTTATAAGTACCCTGCTTTCTAATTAACGGTAAGCATAAAATGTTAGCGTGATAAAATATTAACTGTGCATATTAAGGAATATTCAGAATTGATCAAGTTTTTTTCTTTCTCTCCCTTGGAGGCAAGATTTATACTATACAAGGTTTGGGAGATTGAATGTATAATTTGGACAAATACTTCCCTGAATACCAATATTACTTTATATGTTAATGGTAATTATAGGATTTTGAATGCTGATAAGTTCTTTTTCTTTTGTGTGAATTTATGAATGTAATAAAACACTTTTGACAAGCTAATCAAGTAAAACAATGTAAGATTTAATTATCAGCTTTTTAAGGATTTTATGAACCAAATTCCATCTATTGCCAGAATCACGTAGGTAATTTAGGAATCACAGAATTCTCTTAAATCTTTTGTTCATAAAATAGTGGGATTTTTTTTTACATGCTTATTATAAAAATTCAAGCATAGGAAAGTACAAAGAAAATTTAAAACCGCTAAAATCTCTACAGCTCAGATAAAACTCAGATTGATAGTTTAGTGGATATTCTTGTGGACATTTCAGTGTGTATATATACACGCTGGGATGGCTGGGATGGTTGTCTTTTTAATTGACCTGTAAGAGATCTGTGAATATTGGGATATTGTCATTTGGCTTCCAAGTTTGTTGTTTAACTTTTAACTCTGCACATAGTGATTTTTAAATTAAACTAAATGTCATTTATTTATTTGATTTTGTTGATAAAATTTTTGTCACAAAAATTTACTGATGTTTAATTTTATAGTTTCAAGCTTTCCTATTATAGTTAAGAATGGCCTTTGATATATAAGATTGCAGAAATACCTATATTTTCTCCTAGTAGCCTTAGGGCTTAATTTATTGCATGGTAATCTTTGATCCATCTGGGATTTATGTTTAATAAGATTAAAGATAAGAAGCCAATATTATTTTTACTCCAATTGCTAGCCAGCTGCCAGACTTCATGAATATCCAATACTACTGATTTAAAATGACTCCTAGTATATTAAATTCCCTTATACGTTTGAATCCATGTATGATACCTATTCCATTCTATTTATCTATTTTTGAATAATTATTATTGGAATTTTATTTCTGTGGCTTTATACTATTCTTTTTAAATAGGATAAATATCCCCTCATTATTCTTTTCCAGATTATCTGTCCATTTTTGCATATTGATTTGATGAACTTTAAAATCTTATGGTCAAATTAACAAAAGCCTTGCCAGGGTATTCAATTGAGGTTGTACAGTAATACTGTAATTAATAATTGAGGGAAAATTGGTACTTTTATAATACTGGATTTTATTATTGAAGAAAAAAAGGTTTTTTATTTATAGATTTAAGTATTCTTTTATGTATCTAAGTAGAATTTTGTATTTTCTTCATATGGGCCTTGGCTATTTTAAAAGATTTTTCCTAGATATTTTAAGTTTTTGGTTGATGTTAATGGAATCATTTCCCCCCATAATATTTTCTAATTGTTAATGGTTAAAATATAAGCTATTGACTTTTGTTTATTTATTTTCTATCCAGACACTTTGGTGAACACTATTTTTTTTCTAGTAAACTTTTAGTTGATTTTTGCCTTCTGAAGTCTCTCCAAGTGGTACTCAGGAGACTAAAGAAATAAATATAACTACCTTATTGTAGGGATGTGACTTGAAACTATGAGAGAATGGCGCCCGGAACAGGACAGAGTTTATGGAGTATAATTTGTACATCCAGTGTAGACTGAATATGGGCCAGTTCTCATCATCAAAATATATCAGATTAAGTATACTAGAGTGAGTAAACATAGTGCTTTTATGAGATTATCTAATATTCTGATAATATTAAAGTCCTTTGTTACTCTATTAATTAATATCTCAGGATTAATCTCTGTGAATTCTGTATTATTTATGTAGGCAGGATTTTTACTTGAGCTTAAAGGTGTATAGTCTGTCATTCCAGTAAGGAAAATGTAGAGGAATGGAAGGCAAAACTGAACTGACTTCTTCAAAATAGGTCACCAGGTTATAAATTCCAGGCTTGCTAATTTTTTTATACCCCACAAATAAAATATAACTTCTTTTCTTGTGAGTAATTGTCCTTCCAACATACACCTACTGTTCCAACCATCTACCACCATATCAACACCGCCCCCCCCAGTTATGGGTAAGATGGTCTGACAGTGCCATCTGGTGGCCACTGAGGAACTGTGTGAGGAACCTCTACCTGTTGGACTCTACTCCTAGGGCTCCAGCCTGAGTTGGTGTCTTGGATGCCAGGCGATCCAGGCTTGGGAGCAGGCAGTTGATGCTCGGGCTATAGACAGGGACAAGGGAAATAAAAGTCCAAGTCCTGGGAAATGCTGCTGGGGGGAGCTGGGAAACAAGGAAGGAGCTAGCAGAGAGCAAGGACTAGATCCAAAAAGAGAGATCTGCAAAGGACTTCCATCAGTGAACAATTTGAGAAGGCACCTGAGGCAAAGCAAAGAAGGGAGACTTTTAAAAATGGAATTTCTACATTCAGCCTCTGGCAAGAAGCCCTTAATTTTCGGTATCCAGTCAGTTTTGACATCTTCCTGTAGGGTTTCCTCATTTTCCTTTTTTTAAGAAAGATTTTTTTCTAATTTTTTTTCTTTTTTTTTAGTGTGAAACTCAGAGACTTCCACATAAGGCAAACCCTGTTTCATATTTTCCTTTTCTCTTTCTTCCTCTCTCTTTCCCTCTTCCTTACTCCTCTCCCTCTGTTCTTCCTAGTTCCTTTTCTCTTTTCCTTTATTTTTTCCAGCCTTATTCTTGCATTCTCAGGAAATCTTCCATCTTTCTCTTCCTTCGTTCTATTTGGGATCCACATCATAATCCTAACTACAGCTGATAACCTAAAGGTGGTGTTTGAGGGTTGTCTTTACCGAGAAAGGAAGAGAGCGGTTGTGAAGTGAAGAACCAGTGCCGTGAACGAACACCTGTGTCCTTGGAAGGGTTCGGAAGTCCCCTTAGTCTTCCCCTTCACCTCACATAATTTCTCCATGTGCCTGCATTCCAGATTTTCGTCTCTTTTATTCACTACCATATCCCCAACATTGAGAGCAGTACCTGTCATATAGAAGGTGCTCCACGAGAATTTGTTGAAGAAATGAATAAGTATTTTGGATGAATACACAAATCTGGCTTATTTTTTACTATATTTCAATTTTGTCTTGTCAGTATTGCAATGATGCTAATTTTCATCGTGAAAATATGATTTTGGACTTTTGTGGCATAATTTAGATATCAAGGGTATTTCTAGCAGAAATTGTATTTTTAAGTTTTGACCTACCAACTGCTGACTTTCAAAAAATAACCTGTGGGGAAATTAGGGACTCTCTGTACCTTTCCTTTTTATGGTTCAATAGTGTATCTTTTATATACATAAAGGAAGTAAAACAACAACAACAAAATGACCAGCTTTTTCCTGTCTCTGCTTCTCAAGCACTCTTTGCATCCTTCCTAAAATAGAAGCTGAGACTGTTAAATATAGAGGAAAACACAGATTTGGAAAGCTGAAAAATAATAAGCATTTGGCAAAACAGCTTACTGTATATGTTTTCTCTGTTTGCAGAGTCTCTTTTGCATTATAAAACTTTGATAAAAGAGATGGAGAAATATTTATTTCCTATAGAGAAGTAAACACAGAAAAAATGTTGGATTTGCCTAATATTTTTCAGAATTATGCCGTTTCTTGTGATCCGCCTTAGAACTGGAGGGGCAGGCTGTTTTTATTTTATAGATTATTCCTCTGACATTGCTGTTGTATGAGAATTTTCTGGGTGAAAAAAATGATTATGTTCTACTTTCCATTTCAAACCTCTAGGATTTCCAAACTATCTCA
Organism: Varecia variegata; assembly: GCA_028533085.1. NCBI lineage: Eukaryota > Metazoa > Chordata > Mammalia > Primates > Lemuridae > Varecia > Varecia variegata. Next base: position 9,636 of record JAQIFY010003836.1, read on the forward strand.
GAAATCTCTGGGATCTTAAATAAATGCTTTTACTGCAGTGCAAAGGGGAAGTGAAAATGAATTAAAAGCTGGCTTCAGTTAAGACAGCTGAGGAGATCAGTGGGTGTGTAATATCAGAGTGTGGTAGGCCTTGGTTAATTTTCAAGGATGTGTCAGAACATCCCATATCATGTCTTGTTCCTGGCTGATTTTGGTGGCTGTGGTCATGGGTGGGGGTGGGGAGGGGCAGGTTTTTAAATTTCAGATTTTTGCTTACATGGATTGTGAGAAGCTACAAGGTATGCAAAAAGCATGGACTAACTTTAGAGTCAGAGGACTCTCAGGCTGCATGGTGGTGGACTGTGACACCTGGAATAAAATAAGTAGCATCTCAGAGCCTTAGTTTACCGTTCTGGAGAATGGGCATAATGATGGCTACCTAGAAGGGCTGTTGTGAGGATTGGCGGTGGTGCCTGGCTGGTGGTCCTTCCTCCCTTGAACAGTTACCATCACAGAGTTCACCTGCTGTCTGTCCATTTCTCTCCTAGGTACCTCGGGATCACGAGGCCCCTAACGTACCCCGTGCGGCAGAACGGGAAATGCATGGCCAAAATGATTCTCTCCGTCTGGCTGCTCTCCGCCTCCATCACTTTACCCCCGCTCTTCGGCTGGGCTCAGAATGTAAATGACGACAAGGTGTGCTTGATCAGCCAGGACTTCGGCTACACGATTTACTCCACCGCCGTGGCGTTTTACATACCCATGTCGGTGATGCTTTTCATGTACTACCAGATTTACAAGGCCGCCAGGAAGAGCGCCGCCAAGCACAAGTTCCCCGGCTTCCCGCGCGTGCAGCCGGACAGCGTGGTGGCGCTCAACGGCATGGTGAAGCTGCAGAAGGAGGTGGAGGAGTGTGCAAACCTCTCGAGACTCCTCAAGCACGAGAGGAAAAACATCTCCATCTTTAAGAGGGAACAGAAGGCAGCCACCACGCTGGGCATCATCGTGGGGGCCTTCACCGTGTGCTGGCTGCCCTTCTTCCTCCTGTCCACAGCCAGGCCCTTCATCTGCGGCACCGCCTGCAGCTGCATCCCGCTGTGGGTGGAGAGGACATTTCTGTGGCTGGGCTATGCAAACTCTCTCATTAACCCTTTTATATATGCCTTCTTCAACCGGGACCTGAGGACCACCTACCGCAGCCTGCTCCAGTGCCAGTACCGGAACATCAACCGCAAGCTCTCGGCCGCAGGCATGCACGAGGCCCTGAAGCTTGCCGAGAGGCCGGAGCGACCCGAGATTGTGCTGTAAGGTCATTTATCACTATTTTCATTTTATCCCCCCTCCCCACGCCCCTTTTATGCAGCTTCTTCTTGCAACATATCACAGAAAGCTTCCTGAACCAGTAGCTAGCTTGTTTTCTACTCAGCTATCAGATTTGAATTCTTAATAGTATAGACTCCAGTCTGCCACCCAATACAATTCCAAAAGCCAAAGATAGGTACTCATTTGAATTGGAAGATGAGTACCAATTTGCTGATGAACTGTGATTGATGACAAGGAAGGTGATACTGTCCATTCTTTCTCCATAAATGGAATCCAGATTAAGTCCTTATATCTGAATTCCCACAACATCATTTTAGTTGCTATTATTCCTCCCTCTTCTGATGACTTCATCCTTCACTGATAAATTCTTCTTTTGAGGAAGGAAGCAAAAATGATCTTTCCACTACGCAGTTGCATTCACATGGGCTTCAAGGAAGCAGCCTGGGTGAAAGGACAGGGGTTGGTGTGGGGAGATGCCAGGAGGGGGCAAGGACTTGGAAGCCACAGGAAGTGCTGCAGGCCGTCTCTGCAGCTGAGAACTGATAGAGTTTGTCCAGGAGGGCCGTTTGTCCAGGAGGGCCATTTGTCCCGGAGGGCCGACTGACTTTCCAGGAAGCAGCAACAGTGAGGGGTGGGGTGGGGAGTGGGGGAGTGGGGGTGGGTGGGTTAGGATCTGAGAAAGGATTGCCAAGGGCAGATGGTGAAAAGGAAATGGAAGTTTCAACAGGAAGCCCCACATTAACAAATTAGCATTGTAAAGAAGGAAGGAGACAGTATAGTAGTTAGAGGCATCAGCAGGTCAAATGAAGACTTTGTTTTACATTTAAAGTAGAGGAGATACCTCTGAAAGCCAACCAAGGGAAAAGAAACTTGGAATGAGAAATTGGAAGGTGCTGGTGAGACAGTGAGCAGATTAGTGTCCTACGTAAAAGAGGAGGCGCTCCTCTTCACTGAGCCCGGCAGGAAGGGATAGACCAGAGAACCAGGGGCCACTAGCTGAGAGGGACCTTCCTGGCCATCTTATCCAATCCCTTCATGTGACAGAAGAAGTAACTGAGACTTGGAGAGTGAGATGTCCCATACTTAGCTAGTGGCACACCTAAGTCAGTCTACATCACACAGTATCCAAATCCTACTGCAGCACATTTTTCATATACTGGACTGCCTTTTCTTACAACTCAAAGTTGGAAGACGACAGCTGTGCTATTTCTTGAGCTGGGTGTAGTTTCATTAATTAATTGCTTCTTACTTCTATTATATACACTCTTTTGTACCTATTAAATTGTCCACAATCTAAAAAG
>JAQIFY010003837.1:0-12237 GCA_028533085.1 Varecia variegata
CCCATAATAAGCTATAATAAATTAAAAAAAAAAAAAAGAGATGCATTAGTCAGTGTTGCCTAAACCCCTCAGGCCTGACACTCATGCCACAGCTAAATAGTCCAAAAGTTCATCCCCTCCAGCTTATTATTCCCCACGATTTACCTCAGCTCAAATTGAGCTATTTGTTATTTCTCAAAGTTACCCCATACTTACCCACCCAATGCTCATTTTTCCTCATATTTAAGCAAATCCTACCATTTTTCCAAGCCCCAGCTAAAGTATCCTTCGCCACCACTGCAAAATTTTCCCTTACGGCCCTGGTTAGAATTGCTCTTTCCCTCCTTTGAAGTCTCCGCAAACTTGGTCTGCATTTTTTCTTTACACTTTTTACTTTCTTCTTGAATCTCTTACCTGCAAGATTCAATATCATAATTTCCTCAAAATAGGCTGTAACCCCCTGAGGCAGCACCACTGCCTGACCTATCTTTACAGACCTCATGGTACTGAAAAGAGATTGATTTTTCAATAAATATCTATTTAATTTCTACAACGTGCACAACACTATAAGGACATATCCATAATCATTAAAGGGCATAAAAAACATGTAGATATATAATGCACCCTGTATGACATGTGAGACAAATAATGACGTAAACTAAATTCTGTACTCCTAGAGAAATCAATAGTTCTCATGGTAATGTCCACTGAGGCCCCAGACTCCAGTGCCTGTGGGGCCCACGGAGGTAGCAACCATGAGAGAAGCCAGAACTGGGCCTGGTGAAGGACAAAGAGGGGAGGAAGAGGCAGTGGAAACCAGAGAGCATATTCTTCTTCACATCCACCTCACCTTGGAAATGAGCTCGTCATTACTGTGTGGGAATCCTGGCCTACTATGCCAGAAATTCAGATTTCGATGTGAAATCTTGCAATTTTTAAAATCTCAGCAACTATTTTTTTTTAATTAAAAAAAAAAAGTAAAACACAGTGAAGGCAAGTAAAACCCACTTGTGTGCTGAATCCAGGCTGTGACCTCCAGTGTGGCATATCTGGCCTGAGATTTTCAGGCATATGTGACAGAAGGACGGGATCAGAGATCCATGACATTTATATGAGACACAGTGAGTCTTTCCTCTAATTCCTGCCCTCACTTCTGGGGAGGAGGAGGATGTGCTTCACTTAAATTTCCCCAGGCACCAGAGAAGGGTGAGCTACTCCTTGCCATGCCACATCCGATCCAAAGGTCTAGGGAAAGGAATCAAAGGAAGAATGGCAAGGTAGGTATAGCTGCAGAGCTAGTGCATCAATCTACTCGGAGAGAGTTCAGGGAAGTTCAGAGCTGGAGATCCTGTTGTCTAGTTCCTTCATTTCACAAACGAGGAGCTGAGGTTTGAAGAGGCAACACAGAGATCAAAGTAAGTTAATGACTGCATTAATTTCCTAAGGTTCTCATAACAAAGTACCACAAACTGCGAGCTTAGACAACAGAAATTTATTGCCTCACAGTTCTGGAAGCTGGAAGTCTAAAATTAAGATGTCAGCAGAGTCTATCCTTTCGGAGGGCTGAGAGGGTGAACCCCTGTTCCATGCCTCTCTCCTACCTTCTGGTAGCCTCAGAGGTTCCTTAGCTCTAGGTGGCATTCCCACTGTGTCTTCCCTATGTGCATATCTGTCCCTGTGTCCAAATATCTCCTTTGGATAAATATACCAGTCATATTGGATTAGGGCCCAGCCTAATGACCTCATCTTAACTTGATCAGCCAAAGACCCTTATTCCTGAGTAAGATCACACTCACAGGTACTGGGAGTTAGGACTTCAGTATCTTTGGGGACAATGCAATTCAACTCATAACAGTAACGGTGGACAATCCAACACTTCTGCAGAGCTCCCTCTGCTAATTGGAAATCCCGGCAGAAGCTTGTGCTGGGAACAGAGACCTGGGGATCGTGGCAGCAATATCAGGGCAGGATTCTGGATCACAGGACTGCTTTTCTATTAATACTTTGGTTTGTGGAGAATGCTGGAGATAATATTGTAATATTTCTCCTGGGAAATAAATCAATATATTTCCTTCCTCTCTATAATCTGAGGATGTTACCTGTGCATGTAGCCAGCTGCACAAGCAGCTATTCTCTGTGTCCTATTCCAGAATAATAACTTTAAAAGGTCAGATCCTACCTGACTCTGCAGGACTAAATGTACCAAATGCCTATGTACAGCTGCAAACTGTCCAAAATCACAGTGGAAAACACATTGCTGAACTTTTGCAAATACACAGATTACATGGTAAAGAGATCTTCTGAAAGTATCTCCTATAATGAACTCCTGACCTCTCTACTGCCTGATTTCTTCTTCAAACACCTTTGAAATTCAACCCAAATACAGATGATCCAGAAGCCAGCTGGGCCACCCAGCTGGATACATAGAGCTTACACGGGCCTTGAATGAGATTCCTCTGTAACTCTGAGGCCCTCCTGACGTTTACCCTTGAAAATGGCACTTCATCTCTTTGAACAAGTTTTGTTACTTGTAAAATGCAGTTGAAGAAGCGTATATATAAAGATGAGGAAGGTGACACACTAGAGGAGACAGCATAGCTGTTCCTGTGAGAATCCAGGAAAGCTGCACCAAAGAGGTAACATTTGAATTGATTTTGAAAAAATTGGATAGGAATTCACCTAACCAAAGGAAGAAGGAATGAGTATTCCAGACAAAAGGCATGTGCAAAAGTAGAGTGGAATGAAAAAGCATGGCACATTAGGAACAAGTAAGGGCTGTATTTACTCAATTCTTAAGTGCCACCAACTCTAAGACAACTATCGATATAATAGGCGTTTTTAAAGAAAAAGAAGCATTCACACCTTATCTGTACATATCAATTTTCATACTCATCCTCTTTTTCAGCAATGACATATGAAAGATAAAAATGTCCCAGAATCAAAGGAAAATCAGATGATCTGATAAATTTCTTCCAGCTCTACTATTTTATAAATTGTTGGGCTGCCAGGGTCACAGAAATGAACTCAGTTTGCCAATGGAAAATTTAGTACTCATTATAAATAAAGCTCTCTGCTGGGTGCTAGGAGGGGATGCAAAAATACTTTAGAAATAGCTATAGCCTTGAAGACTTGAAAAGGACTAGGTAAATTCTATGTGTGTTGTTACCACATTTCTTCCAACATGTATACTTAATATGCTAGTTTTCTCTGCACTAGTACAATTTTATATCTACCAGTATCATCAAATGTCACCTTGCCGGATAATTCTCATAGTTATAGCTTGTGAAGATTTTCTGGACTTCTGAGTCTTCTAATGCCACTTTTAAATCAGTGTCACAACAGAGTGGCCATTCATAAACAGTTGTGAAGAGGGTCAGAAGTAATTTCTCATTAACACTCAAATACCTGGGTTCATGAATTTGATTTAAGTAGATTTCTGTTTGATCATCAATTTGCTCTTTTTACAATTAACAAAAGCTTTCTTGAGAGGACAAAAGGTGGAATGCAGCTAGAGCAGCTGGAATTGTGTATCACTTACATCTCAGCTTAATCCACATTCAATATTTTTCCTGAATGTTTTTCTTTATCCAAAGAGGTTATACTAATTTGCAGTCCCACCAGCACTGTATAGGCATTCCTTTCTAGCTGCATACATGCCAACATCTATTGTTTTTTAACTTTTTAAGAATGGCCATTCTGACAGGGGTAAGGTGATAATCTCACTATGGTTTTAATTTTCACTTCCCTGATGATTAGTGATGTTGAGCGTTTTTCCATATGTTTTTTGGCCATTTGTCTATCTTCTTTTGAAAAACTTCTGTTCATGTCTTTTGCCCACTTTTTAATGGGGTTGCTTTATTCTTGCTGATTTATTTGAATTCTTTGTAGATTCTAGATATTAGCCCTTTATTGGATGTATAGTTTGCAAATATTTTCTCCCATTCTGTAAGTTGTATATTTACTATGTTGATTATCTCCTTTGCTGTGCAGAAGCTTTTTAATTTAATCAAGTCCCATTTATTTTTGGTGCTGTCATATTTGCCTTTGGGGTCTTCATCATAAATTCTTTGCCCAGGATGATGTCTAGAAGAGTTTTTCCTACATTTTCTTCTAGAATTTTTATGGTTTCATGCCTTACATTTATGTCTTTTATCAATCCTGTATTTATTTTTGTATACGGTGAGAGATAGGGGTCCTGTTTCATTCTTCTGCATGTGGCTATCCAATTTTCCCAGCATCAAAGGTATTGGTCTCCCTTTCCTCCTTAGCTACTTTTAAATAAAAATGGAGTTTTCAAAAAGTGATAAATGCACAATGATGAGGAAAATTGTAGGGGGTGGTCATTAACACTTTGGATGAGCAAAGCTGGATTGAGGAGTCTCAAAGAAGAGACAGGCTTGGCCCAGTGACATCTTGGGGGCTGCAGCTGCGAACCAGAATGAACTCTATGCTGGAAAACTGGAAACAGAGTCAAAAGTCTTTATATAGACCTCCAGATATTGACACCCTCATCCCAGTCCTCAGGCAAAAAATTGGAACAGTCCCTCTAAAGAATTTGACTAAACTGTATGGTGAAACTGGAGTTGCACCTTCAAGGATGTGTGTGGGGTGGTGGAGGCAAGGGGAGCCCAGCACAAAGTCCCCAGTGGAATGCCTTGTCCACTCTCTCTGCCAAATTACCCTAAAGCTAGACCTACTCTTGAATACAGAGCTCCAAATCAGCTTTTTTATTGACTCATTCCTAAATACGAATAGACAATCAAGAATCACCAGACGTTTGAAGAAAGCCTAAAACATGAGAGAGACCCAGATTAAAAAAAACAAACAAACAAACAAAAAAAACCAGAAACAGAGATAATTTGACAAGGTTTTCAAAATCTGGGTATACCCATGCAGGTGAACATCAACCTTGATGAGCATCTCAGTGGAAAAGTAGGTTAAGAATGAACTGCTCTTCTAATGTTTGCTCCATCCCTCCAAGATTCCTAACTTCCGCACATCTGATAAGCATTCTCTATGGGATATTCTTCTGGGGCTCTAGAACTTGTGACTAATACAATCAAGAAAATATAATAAAAATAGAATGTTGCCAATGCTAAAAACTGTATGATAAAGTATTATATTTAAAGAAGGAAAGGAGGGCTAAGTACAAAATCTTAGGAAAACAGGAGTCAAAGAAGGCAATTTAGCAATGTTAATTTAAATATCCAAGGTCTGATATCCTACAGACCTTGTATCTGTCTGATATCAGAATTTGAACAAAAGACCATTGTCACAAGGACATTTTATCAGGATTCTTCACACCTTAAGCAAAATATTACATCACTATCAACTCTTTCTGCTCAGATTCTAGTCTTTCAGAGCAATAATCTGATAAATTTATCCATCCAGCTAATCAAAAAAGAGGAAGAAATTTTCAGACAGTGAATGTGCCCAATGGAAAGTCCCCAGAGTCTGGCATTCCATATTCTATATCAGAAAATTTCAAGTTTGATTAACATGTTATCCATTTCCTAGGGTTTGATTAACTTTTATGTAGGGTTAGAATCAAATTTTAGACCTCAATGCTTGATAAATTCACAAAAATAATGACATTCTGGATTGTCTTGGCTAGGCAGCTAGGTAACTCCCTGCCTGGAAATAACCCTCTATATTTAGTGTATATTTCTCTGTAATAGTGGTTCTCAATATTGGCTACACATTAGCATTATCTAGGGAGTTGTTAAGAAATTCTTATATTTAAATGAACTGCAGATATGCAGATCAATTTGATCTGTAGTAAAAACTGGGCATTGGTGTATTTTAAGCAATTCCTAACTGACCCAAAGCAAGAAAGAAAAGAGAACCATTGCTCTGAGATAAGTCATGGTAGGTCAGGAGTTTAAACTAATATCAGGCTGCTGACAGTTCAGTATGAATTGTGTCATTCATTTTGAATATCAATATTTTATTATCATTGGTCATTATATTCATTTATACTTCATGATCACACGATTTCAACAAACAGAAATTATGGACAGAAAACTATTACTTAACAGATAAAAAAATCTTTTGATACCTGGAACTTCTCAAGAATCGATTGGATTGTAAACCTCTAACCTTGGAAAGCTTTGAGGCTGGACAAAATCTAACTTGATATTTTCTGTATGTAAGGAGATAACAAAAATAAGTAAGACACAGTCTTTGTTTTCAGGGAGTTTTCAATCTAAGGTTTCTTTTCATTCTAAGCTTGTATAATTTGCACATCAATTATTTTATTTTTATCAGACTAATAATAAAATTCAGAACCAAGTATTAGTACTTTCTTCCTTTTCCTGGATTTCACTTTTATTTGAAACATCTACTTTGTTATTTGATGTTTTATAAATAGATAAAACTTACTGGCTACAGAACCTTAGGCAATTTAACCACTCTAAACTTTAGTTTCCTAGTCTTTGAGAAAGGATTCCCATCATAATCCATTTGGGCTGCTGTGACAAAATACTATAAACTGAGTAGTTCATGAACAACAGAAAATTATTTCTCACAATTCTAGAGGTTGGGAAATCCAACATTAAGGTGCTGGTGGATTTGTTGTCTGCTAAGTACCTGCTGTCTGGTTCATAGATGGTGCCTTCTTGCTGTGTCCTCACATAGTGGAAGGGACATTGCAACTCTCTGGGGCCTCTTTTCCACTAATCCCATTTATGAGAGCTCTGCCCTCATGATCTAATCACGTACCAAAGTCCCCACCCTCTAATACCATAACATTGGTGATTAGGTTTTCAACATGTGAATTTTAGGGAGATACAAACATTCAGGCCATAGCAGTTCATAATAGTGGAAGTGCTTACTCTCAAATTATTCTTGTGAGCGTTAAATGAACTTATGCTTATAATGTTTTTAGCATAAAGCCTAGCTCAAAGAAAATACTTAATAATACTTAATGTTTTTTATTATCTATTGACTCTCAAAGCAATGTATTCAATGCATAATTTATGATCTTTCTTCCTGCTATTATTATAATTTAAGGAAACTGAGACATTTCTAAGAATTCCTCTAACTCACTGGCAAGAACTCTATTGATAGTGTATGGAGTGAATACATTTTTGTGTATTTCAAAGGAGATATGAAAAGTAAAAAATACCTTACATATGGAATTAGGCTTGCTGTTAATCTAGTTATAAGTGCCACTAAGACAGACATCCCATGTACATTTTATAATGAGCTGTTTCATTTTCTTATTCATGTGTATGCTCTTCATTCTCTCAGAGAAGCTGTATAATTAAATGATTACAGTTATCTTATTATGGACTATCATAGTGAATATAAAATACATGTATGAGAATAACAAAATCTTGTATTAGGAAATGATTATAACATAGAATAGCAACAGCAATTTGTATTTGTCTTAATGAAACTCATTTTTGTTTTATAAATCATTAGATATTTTCCAACTCTGCAAAACAATGTAAATTGATGTTTTCCTTCACAAAGCGCTAGTTAAAGTAAAATTTTGATGGCAATTATAATTGTAAATTGATCACGAGCTTTGAAATACCAAATGCAAATAAAGCAGCTCAAAGCATAGGACATCTGGAGCAGCCCAGCAATGCAACTTCTAGTTATTTTCTGCAGTGCAAAATGTTCTAGTTGGGTAAACAGATTAACCTTTTTGGATGCTACTCGCACATTTGATTCAAATCCATGGGGAAAAGCACCTTTTGGTGCTTGAGAATTCTGAATGCAATTTTGTCTCAAAATCTCAACACCAGGGGAGAAGAGGAACAAAGAAGAAACTTGGCCACTTCGGAAGCTGTCACAATCACTACAGACAAACCGCAGTATGATCCCATTGCTTGGGGCAGCACAAGCTTTGGAAGAGGAAGACCCAGGTTTAAGTTCTGTTCTGCTGTATACTTGTGTGGAGTCTTGGGAAAGTCACCACATTTCTCTGAGTCTGTTTCCTCTTTTGTTAAAATGGGAGGACACTACTTTCTCCAAGGAGTTGCTATGGGCATTTGTTGATGCATGGACATGAAGCCCTCTGTAAACTGAAAAGCATTTTAAACCCATTAAATACGATAAAGTGTGGATGCATTCATGCTAGAGGCATAGAAGGAAAACACAGACTACAACAGAAACAAAGAGAGACTTAATCTGTATAACAATCAGGACGCACAGATGACAGAGGATCCTTTAGAGATTCGTGCTTGTCCTTACTACTTTGTCTATAATTGTCATCTTGGCTATGTTGATTAAATGAGAAACTTGGGAAAGCATCAGGCACACAGCAGACAACTAGTAAATCTTGGTTTGTTTTTTTTTTTATTTTGACCACAAGTGATCAGAAGTAATCATTACAGTATATCCTTGCTTATCCGCTTTCAAGTAGTAACCTATGAAATTTCATATATCTGTATTTATGTGGTCATCTAATTAATTCAGCACTTACCAATGCTCCCTCTAAGCCTCACTCTACATGTAATCACACCTGCAAACATTTTTGTGACATAAAAGAGGCCCCAGACTATGATGCATGTGACTAATCAGCATTGTGACTAATCAACACCGACAATTATGCTCAGTCGGGGCTTTATAAAAAGACAAAAAATAACATGATTTGAGAGGATGATTGAAGACATCTTAGTAACAATAGAAAAAAATTAACTACATATTTTTTTAAAAACTCACTCTGATAGATTTTCCAGCAGCTGCGTCTTATATTTGCTAGTTCCATGGTGCTGGATATGCTCTGTTGGATTCCTCCCCAGAGTTACTCTCACTTTCACCACTACGCTTTAAACCAGGAAAGTCTGACCTGCCTGACTTACAGCACTTGGCTCTCTTGCCCCAACTTCTCCTTGCTTTCAGCCAGTGGGGAGTAGAGAGAGGTATTTATTCTCCTGCCTCCTTCCCAAGGGGTCGTCACAGGCCAACTGAAAAGCGTATCTGGTATAAGATGGCTGTCTCCACTCACCGTTGCTGGTAATTCTCCCCTTCCCTCTCCCTGTGAGACTTAGGGGCAATAATGCTGCCACCATTTCTTACTTGGGCGACTGAACTGCCTTTTGTGACTTCCTTTCTATATACTTCTGTAAATAAATCTCGACAAATCTCCTCAAATTATCCTAATTTGAAAGTGCCATCTGTTTCCAACTAGGATCCTAATGTAAATATTCATAGAATTTCAGAGTAGAGAGGAGTACACGTACTGGTATGTGTACTCAGTTTGTAGAGGTGAAGAGAGGGAAATGTGCTTGCTCAAGGTCATAAAGCTGGTGGCAAAATCAGTATTAGAGGTTTTCATCAACTAAAGCAATGTTATAAAACAGTGGTTCTCAAAATGTGTCCTAGACCAGCAGCAACAGCATCACTAGGTAATGCATTAAAAATGCAAATTCTCAGGCCCTACCCTAGACCTACTGGATCAGAAACTCTGGGATAATTTTATTTAACAATCTCTCTAAGTAGGTGATTGTCATGCAAGCTAAAACTTGATGACCAACATTTAAGGTACATTTTAATATCAAAGAAAAGAGATAATAGGAAAAGCACAGTAATTTGGACTATTAGGGGGAAAAGTTTATTTCAATAGAAAGGCTAAGTTAAATAATAGTCTTTAAAAATAACTACAGGTACATCAATGTTCATACCAGCATTATTAACTTTATTCACAATAGCCAAAAGGTAGAAACAACCCATGTCCATTAACAGATGAATGGATAAATAAAATGTAGCATATACATACAATGGAATATTACTCAGCCTTAAAAAATAAAATTCTGATGCATGCTACAACATGGATGAACTTTGAAGACATTATGCTAAGTGAAGCCAAACACAAAGGTATTAATATTATATGATTCTATCTCTATGAAGTACCTATAGTAGTCAAATTTATAAAGACAGAAAGTAGAATGGTGGTTGCCAAGGACTTGGCAGAGGGAGAAATGAGGAGTTATTGTTTAATGGGGAAAGAGTTTCAGATTGGGAAGATGATGATGGACGGTGATGATAGACAGTGATGATGGACGGTGATGTTAATGTACTTAAAGCCACTGCACTGTATAAAATGTTTAAACTGATAAATTTTATGTTATGTATATTTTACCACAATTAAAAAGTAGGTGTCAGTTCTTTTAAAACACACAAAATAACTATTAGAAAACTATTTCAATGTTTATATCATATAAAGCTTTTCTTAATAAATCTTGGGACTCAGGTATTTTTTATCTAGGTAAGAATTTGGTGTGCCTTAAATCTGTGTTAAAATAGCATCATTTCATCATTTACTTATAAATAATTTGCTAAAGTTGGTAAAAGTGCTTTGTTTTATCAGATAGCTTAATCCTCACGGTAACCTGTTTTATCACATGTGCTACATAGGTATTACAAAGTAAGCTTCAACTCTGTCCAAACTAGTCATATCAGTCAGCTGCTGACTTATCCAACACTGCTTATCCAAAGCCTCTACAAGTTGCCAGCCAATTCCCAACAAGATAGGCCAGATAACTGTAGTTTCAGAAGTAGTAGTGATAGAAGTAGTAGTCATCACCATCTTCATAGTTGTAGTTGTGGTAGAAATAGCTGGTATTTAAATTGAGTGCTTACTACATACTAGGGGTTGTTTTAATTGCTTTTTATATATTCTCACTCATTTATTTTCCTGACAACCATATGAGGTAGACACTATTTTTATCTTCCAAGCCTCAGAGAAGTTAAATAACATTCCCAAGTTTACCCAGCTGGTATTGTGGAAGAAAGATGAAAACACAGATGGTTTGACTTCAGAATCTATGCTTTTAGCCATTAAGCATTGCTACCTCCCTTAGTAATTACTATCTACCATATATTTGGCATTCACTGTGTGCCAGGAATTGTGCTATGTGCTTTTCCATACATTATCTCACACAATCACACTGAAGAGTTGGTTTAGCAGTAGACACGACCTGTGGATTTTGGTTAGCCATTGCCCTCTTCCACTTTCTCTAAGGATAGACATCTACAGCCAGGTATATACATTGGACCTCTCCTAATCTAGTTAAAGCTGCCTAAGTTAGAGGCAGGGAGAAGCTCCAACTTCCTCCAAACACCTCTATTTCATACTTCTTTATAAATGTGATAGAAGTTACTATTTTGACTGTGTCTATTGGTTATTATTCCCTTAAACTTTCACCAATTTCTGCTCTTTATTGAAAAGCTAGGTTTAAGTAATGATTTAAAAATCAAGAACATCTTCAGCATTATTCTGCATTTATGAATGCTTTTCCTAGAATAATCAGGTTTATGTGGTACCTGGACCCTACTGTGGTGCTAGAAATTTACATTAAGGCTAACATTTTGATTGAAAACTATTGACAGTGAATTACTTGATATTTCTATCTTTCTATAACTAGACAAATAGAAACCTCTAATCTAGGAGTACTACACAGAAGTCACCTGTGGATCATTTTAAGAAGAGTTCCACAAATTCAATCCCTGATATTCTAACAAAAATACCCACTGCAAAAAATATCCTAGCAATGTCAATATGGTCTTTTAACTTCACCTGCAGAACTATTGTTACACTCACTCAAAGAATTATCTCATCATCACCAGTTACATTTGTATTCTTACATGTAATTGGATAAAGAAACTCTACGAAACAAGAAGAATTTTAAGACATCCATTCATTTATTTTAGATATATCTCCACCATGACATTCTATGACAGAATTTCACAGGCTCTATGTCCTAGTTACAATTGCATTAATTGCCTTATCCCTTAATGATCATGTACAATGATTAGCAAGGGATATTCAAATAACTTATTTATCTCATTCCAAATAGACTTCATCTCTCCATCTACCATCAGTACTACAGTAGACATTGGGCAGAAAAAGAGTTGATTAAGTGAATAATGGAATGAGGACAATGGTGTGGGAAGAGGGACTTTTTATATGACCAATGGTTTGACTTAAATCCAGTCAAAAACTAGCAATTAGGCAAGCTAATTTCATTGGAAAATCAAACAAGTCATTTGTTTGAATTTATGAGTCAGCTGAATAAAAATAATTTATAACAGTGCTGTAACTAGAAACTGAATACTTTGAATACTATGACTGACAATAAATACTAACAAATATATATGGGCACCATAATATCATTAATAAAAGACATTAAAATGAGTGTGTATTTCCCTGGTCATTGATATTGATCATTTTTCATATATCTATTGGCCATTTGTATGTCTTTTCAGGTCCTTTGCCCATTTTTTAATTGGGTTATTTGTTTTCTT
>JAQIFY010003838.1:0-12236 GCA_028533085.1 Varecia variegata
GATAAAAATATGAGTTGAAAATGACTTAATACACTGTATAGAATCAACTTTATAAAATGCCTCAATCTAAGTATTTGTTCAAAAATGTTAAATAAAAATATACAAAACTTACTTTATACATGTATTTCTGTAGTATACATAATTTTAATGCTATCTATTACATATATAATTACAATATGCATATGTATTTTTTTATTTAAGAATATTATGGGGGTACAAACATTTTGGTTTCATGTAATGCCTTTGCCTCACCCAAGCAAGGGCTAGAAGCGTGCCCTTCCCCCCACACAGTGAGCTCTGTCTCCATTAGTCCTGCGTTTACACACCCCCACCACCCCCACCTGACTGGCACCCAATTAATCTGTATTTTTATATCAGCCTTTCACATATTCCTCGTATAACACATAATGACAGAAACTAACATTTATTGAGCATTTAAGTGCAGGGCACTCTTCTAAGCACATTTCCTTTATTATATCCTATAATCCTCATAATGACCCTATAGTTGTGAGGTACTGTTAGAGTCATTATCTCAGATGATGAGGAAACTGTATCATTCTCCAAGATTATACCACTATTAAGAAGTAGGGCCAGAAATCAAATCTGAGCAATTTTTCCACACTAAACTGCCTTCATGATCACACATGCAAACCTGACATTCATACACATAACTTCTAGTTTTAAAACTAATATTAACTTCTAATTTCCTCCTAATATTCTAGAGAAAAATAATTTTTCTGATCTTTCTTTCTGGCTTGCTGTCTGTTCCACATCATCCTCTGGTCAATATAGTGTGTTAATACTCCTCAGTATAATCACTATCCATTCAGGACTGCTACACTAATTGAAGAGGATTTTTAGTGTAGTTTGTTTTTCTGTGCAATTTACTTAAAGTTTATGTAAATTTCATCATCAATATTTATTTTGCCTTGTCTTTTGATTTTCTAATATTTTATAGTCAGGCATCCATGCAAATATTAGGTTTTAGGCAGTTTGGGACATTTAAACATGTGTGTTCTGCAAATATTCTTCATGCACCTAATTGGGAAAAGATGTGTCTCTTCTATGTGAGAAGACTATAGAGGGGACATGGTTTATAGACTTCCTTGCTAGAATGCTGTCATATTTTCAGAACCATCCTTAAAAATATCTTGCTCCATTACCCAGAAATAAATTATTTACCATGACTTACTGCGACATTCTATTAAGCATTTCTCATGGTTACTATTAGCCTGGGCTTTTATAATTTACACACAGTTTTAGACAGTGTGTGTGTGTGTGTGTGTGTGTGTGTGTGTGTGTGTGTTAAAAGCAGTTATGATACCTATTTAATTATTTATAACAATGAGAATCCTTTTTGGACATTAAATATTTCCTGGAATCATATGATTGCTTAGATCTTGGTTTTATACGTGAAGAGAAGAAATTGGAAATAAGTAAAATTCTGCCAATTTTCTAACCAAGTAACTAAACGGACATATTTTCCAGTTCAAGCATTTAAGATAATAGAATTTTATTCTGTACTTAATAAAAATGCTATTTGTGTTAACTTCCATTAAATTTAAAAATATCTATATAACGTTAATGATTGTCTAGCTAAGATTTCATGGAGCATTAAGCATCCCAGATTTATAACTTAACTGTTGTCTCACTCCCCTGTAAACTTGCCTTTTTTTCCCAAATAGGTTTTCCATGGTTAATTATGACTATGCAATTATATCAGACGGGCCTACGAAGAAATGCAGCATTTACCCAAAGCATATATGTATGGCCTTTAACAGCCAGAGGTTGTTGTGGCCATATATTTAAACCATGTCTGATTTCCTACTAATTTGCATTACTAAATCACTGACATAAAAAAATGAACATTAAAATTTTGTTTCTCTTCTCAACTTTTTCAGTAACACTTAAATATCAGTAAATCAGATAAAATTAGGGAAAATTCATTTGGACTATGCTACCCGATATGAAATGTATCTAAAGTTTGTCAAGGAGGAGAGTTCTTTCTTGACATAAAAATAGAGATAATAATTACTATTTTCACTGACTGTCATTTATATCACATCCATTCAAAATATATTCTAATTTTGAAACATTTATTTTATTTTTTTAAGAGACAGGAGTCTTGCTATGTTGCAAGAATAAAAAGAAAGCAAGTCATAGATTGGGAGAAATATTTTCAAAACATACATATGATAAAGGATGTATACAGACATACAAGTAAATCATAAAAACTCAACAATAAGAAAAACAAGTAACCTAATAAAAAATGAGCAAAAATTTTGAACAAATATTTCACCAAAAATATACAAATGGAAAATAAATCTGAAAACACACTTCATTTGTCATTAGAAGAATGCAAATTTTAAAAATGAGATCCTACTGCACACATATTATAATGCATAAAAATCTAGAAACTAACAATACAAATTGCTGGTGAAGATGCAGAGCAATAGGAAATCTCATTCATTAGTGGTGAAAATGCCAAATGGGATAGCCACTTTGAAATACAGTTTGGCAGCTTCTCATAAAGCTAAATAAAGGCTTACTATATGATGCAGAAACAACATTCCTAAATACTTCCCACTCATTTGAGAACTTATGTCCACACTAACATGTGCATGCAAAGATTTGTAGCAGTTCTATTCATAATCACTAAAATCCAGAACAATCAAAATGTCCTTCAATAAATGAATAAATAAGCAAACTGAAGAAGAGTCACAGAATGAAACACTACTCAGTGATAAAAAGGAATGAGTTATCAAGCTATGCAAAAACATGGTTGAATCTTAAGTATATTTTTCTAGGATAAAGAAGTCAAAACAAGGCTACATATGATATCATTCCATTTATATAAAATTTTGTAAAGGCAAAATCACAGAGATAGTAAACACACCAGTGCTAGTAGGGGTTTGGGAGGGCAGTGGAAGGGTTAACTAAATAATTCACAGGGTATTTTTTTAAAATGTTTAGCCTATACTGTTTTATTCTATAATGCTGGATATATTCTACTATGCATTTGTCAAAACTCATAGAATTCACCACACAAAGAATGAACCTTAATGTATGCAAATCAAACAAAAATATTTGGAAGGTCCAGGAATTTCAGGATGGAAAGGGACCCATAACAAAGTCATTTATCTATATTACGAATGTATTAAACAACTTCACTGAAGAATGAAGTATGGGGGAAATACAGTGACTTAAGTAACTTTGAGAATGAGTGGGGACTATATGACTAAAGGCAAAAGGAATTGCACATAATAAACATTGGATTCTAGTTGATAAAATTGTTTTCCACAAGAGTAGACATTAACAATTCTAAAACCACAATACATTCATAATGATATAGAATAATTAATTAAATGATAAGCAGTGGAAACCAGGTTTCTAATTTTTAAAGTGGGAGGTTACAGATAAGCGAGAGGAGGTTAGAATGATCTTATTTTCTAATACCATTCTCTAATCAAAGAAACCAGGGATCTTTGGAGGAATGGCTGATTCTAGAATTGAGGAAGGAAATGCACAACATGGTCCTGGAGCATCTAGTAGTGCCAGACGTTAAGAAAGTGCTCTAAAACAAAACAAATCAAAACAAAGCAATTCTGGGGGTATATGAATGAGATATAATGGACAACCAAGAGAGCTCCCAGTGGTCAAGTCTGGAACAATTTGAGCAACAAATAAATATAATATTGATTTATAATCCAAAGTATAAAGTAAATGTTCATCACTCTATACTAATATAAACATATTAATTAAATAAATAATCAGAAGAGACAGACAAATATCCCACGCAGAAAAAAAATGCCAAATGATTTATTTAGATTCTTTGCCTTCAAAAAAGTGCAGTTTAACTCTCCACTCCTTATATATATATAGTGAAATATTTCCAAAGAGTATGGAAAGGGGGAAAAATAGTTACTATTACAGTGGAAAAATATGAAAAATTCTACCACAGCCAAGTGATCAAGGTTAATATCAACAGTGATAATTTATGTTGACAATATGCACCCTAGATGTGATGTATTGAGAATGACACTTTACCTCTGTGGTCTTCCTCATAAAAAAACAATAATTCTGGTCCAATCATGAGACAAATATCAGACAAATCCCAATTGAGGGACATTCTTCTACAAATTACCTGACCAATATTCTGTAAAACTGTCAAAGTCATCAAAAACAAGGAAAGTCTGAGAAACTGTCAGAGTCAATAGGAGGCTAAAGAAACATGATTACTGAATGTATTATCATGAAACAGAAAATGGACATAATTAAAAAGTAAGGAAATCTCAAAACAGTATGGACTTGAGTTCATAAGAATGTATCAATATTGCTTCATTTATTGTGATGGACCATACTAATGTAAGATTTCAATAACAAGTTAAATGGTGAGAGATATAGGGAAACTCTCTGTATTAACTTCTCCATTGTTCTCTAAATCTAAATCTATTCTAACATAAAAAATAAAAAATTCATTGTAAATTTTTTTACCCAATAATGGCTGATTCTAAAGAAGGTGGTTCGAGCAATAAGCATTTAAAAATTCACATATAAATTAGCAGAAAAATTATTTTAGACAATCAGAACTATTATCTGAATTATAGTATGATGTATATGGAATAGACCTTATTATTTAATCATACATCCCTTTTCATATAGGTTTATGAGGAAACCAATCCCATGAGAGATGAATGGGTTCAGTCAAGGTGATACTTCTATATTATTTCTACAATTTGCACAGAAATTTAATTTTTGAAGATGAGATAGTCACTCTTCCCTTTTTCTGAAACCTGCTAGTCTAAGAATTGTGAAAATTTGGACATGAGGTTTTTATTTTTCTTTTTAAAATGCTCTTATTGAAATAAATGCTTTAATAACTTGATTAAACCTAAAATAATAGTAATAAATTATTGCTGATGTCTTAAAAACTGGATACCATTTCTATTCTTTTGTTAACATCTATTTTTACATGTGACAAATTGTATATTTGCATAAGGAAGCTTAATTGGAGTAAATAATCCTTTCTTATATGTTTGGGACCGTTAAAGTTTTGGAATAACACTTATTCACTGTTATTCACATGATTTAGTATCAATAAATAAAGGAAGTGTTTGTATAAAAATGTTAAAACCAATGAATATCAACAGGAGTCATACAGCTTTATGGGGCTTCTAAAATATTCTGGAGTACTAGAATTTTATTAAGTTTCTCCAAATCACATTTACAGTCCAGGAATACTTTGAATCTAGTAGAAGGTAAAGGCAAAGAGAAAGTGTATTATCCTTTCCTTTTCCTCAGCTAAAGCCTAAAATCTTCATAACTGCTGCTTCATTTGATTGAATGATTTAACAGTGCAGATACCCTTTCCTAGATATATAATTGGGATTGTCACAGGGAAAAGATAATAATCTTTTGTTAAACAGTTCATTACTGTGATACTCTCATACATATGAGCACAGAGTGGCATTTTTTTTTTTAACCATGAAGTGACTGTATTCTCAGTCTAAGGTAAACAGATGACACTGAGAGCTGGGGGAATTCTTCAAGAGACTTAGAGCAGTTGCTCTGCTTTTCTATCTTTTCTTAGTATTTGCATATATCACCAAAAGACTCCCTCCAATTAGAGAAGTTTGCTCCCATTTAATGTGGAGTTCTCCCACTTGGCAGAGTTGTGCATGAAGTCATCTGTGAAATGATTGATCTTCTCTTATCATAGTTACTTCTTATACATAGTTACCTTCACCTCACACACTAAGCGTTCACTAATATAATAAACTGTAGTCAGAAACAAATTTGGCTTCCTTTCTACTCACAGTACGGGACACTTGGGATTAAATACAGAAAAGAACCGCATAGAGTTGCAGGTTCTTTGAGTTTCCATGTTATTTGTGTGGTGAGAAGTGAACACGTAATGAAACATAACATCTTTCATATAGGACAAATGCATATATATCAATTTAATATTAACCCATAATTACATTCTATATATTGTAGATAAAATGATTGCCATGTGTAAAAAGAACAAGGGAGAATGTATTTTAGAGGAGTGTTAAGTTTTATAATGTTATTTAAAGCAGAGCCAAAAAGAGCAGGATATGTATATATCATCCACAGGTCATGAAAATGGCTTTTTTATGCAAATGGTTCTGGGTGATGTCATGGACTGCAATGGTATTTCACCTGTATTCAGTTACTTAACCCTGTAACTGTTCCTGCAATTTCTAGATGAAGAAAGCCATTGCATATTCCAAGCAGGTCTGCTCACCGATATGATATTAATAAATAGTGGCACCACATCAAGTCTGGAGGAGGACCGGCCACAAGGAAGTTATTTATGTAACTTATTATTCTGGGCTGCAAACCAAGAAGCAATGGCTCTTTAACAGCCAGAGCCAAGAATTAGCAGAGCATGGAATGTCTTATTCCTGACAAATCAATATAGTGAAGCGTTTCACTTCATTCCACTGGAGTAATTAAAACATTTGTATCCAAGGGGATCCATAGGACATGATGCATAACAAATTTTAGTCACCACCCACAAACATCTCCAAACAGCACTATAGCTAAACATTTCCAAAAATTACAGCCAAAAGGGACAAGTGGAACATAAAGCAGCATTTTTCATTAATTCATGCAGAGGAACTCTATAGTGATAGCATATGTTTTGGTGGTATATTTTCTAACTGAAGCGAAGTAATCCATAAAGTGTCCATGGGAACAAGATGCCTAAGGTTTATCATATGCTCACATAGAATTACTTTAGATGTTATAGATTATGAGACCCACAATTTTGTCTAACAGGTTAAATAAGTCTAGTTTCTGTTTAACTGTGTTATAATTATTAAAAGTGATACTGTACATAACTTAAAAATAAAATAATGCAGAAGATATTTTAATTGAAATATGTTTTGCCCCACCCTCCAATCCCTCCCTTTAGATGACAAAATATTTAATGATTTATGTTTCATGTTTTCCAGTTATTATTTTGATTTCTAAATCATATGTGTGTACAGTTCTTTAGTAAGTTATGGATTTTATGAACATTTTATTGGATTCCTACTGGGGTAAATAAGAATTTAGCTTAATTATACTCCCCCTTTCTTTCTTACCCTCTTTTTCTCTCACAAACCATATAAGCCCAGATATGCAGGCTTGTTCCCTAAAATCTTACTTCAGAAATATCACCTTATATATGAGTCCTAAAAATGTTGTCTTATTATAGGCCATTTTTCCCATTAAGTTGTTTCAAATAAAGCAAAATACTTTGAGGAAATTACAACATGACCTCAGTTGTCTGAGATGCTTAAAGTAGTGTGGTGGTGGCAGTAAAAACAAGAGGTAAAGAGAGATAGCAAAGATTTAGTCACTATCCCTGTGTATGATGCCAAAGTAAGTGTTAGATGTCTTTATAAATGTGTTTTAAAATTAATTTTTAAAAGCAATAGAAACATCATTATATTTTTATTATGAAGAAAATCATCCTTTAGAATCACAGATTTAAAAAAATCATTGTGTTTATAATGATGCTAGAACTTGGTATCCAGTGTTGATAAATGGTACTTGGAACTTGCGCTAACTTTTCCAGTAACAGGATTATATTTGAATTTAAAAGTTGCTACATTTCAAATAATATAGATGGGATTGAGAATGATGGACTTTGAATACCTCCACTAGATGTTTTGAAAAGTGGTTCTAAAGATGATAAAGACAATGATGCAGAATATGCAAGAAAAGAGTTTGAAAAAAATTCTTTCATAAAATTTGAGAGTGAAGAAAAGTAAATCTGTACTTGTTTTTACACAAATAATTTTAAATAAGTATCTAAATTAGAAAATTAAATGTTGTAAGAGATAGAATTTGACATATTCACCTAATTTTTAAATTTATTTGTGGTAAATCTGGCCCGGAATATTTTAAAGAATTTCTGATTCACAAAAATGGAGGATTACCTTGTATTTCAGTTCTCTGTGTGTATGTGTGTATGTATAAACACACACAAATACATACATACACACATAAATTATTACTCCCCTTATTTGCTACCTGTGTAATTTATTTATATATTTATAATATATTCAGTTGATATACATTTAATTTACACACATTAATAATAATTAACTTATATAATTATTCTCAAACATTTGGTGACTCTTCCTGAAGAAGGATTAAACTCCCAATCTCGTTAAAATCGAGTATGTGAGAATAATATGTCATTTCTTACAATACGTCATTTCTGGGATAAGTTTTAAGAGCCATTTTATAAGTCATGCTCTTTCCTTTCCCTTCCAGTACAGCCAACACTGATCCACACAGAGGCTATTTCATCCCTTGGGCACCAGACTGCAGGAAACACGGGGCACAGCTGACCCACAAAGGACAAGTGACAGGAGTCAATTCAAACCTTTGTTGATATAAGCTGCTCAAGTTTTACCATCCTTTTTTTTCCTTCATTATAGTGAAGTTCGCCCAGATGAACTTCATATGCGAACCTTTACTTCATGAGGTAAAGACATTATCTGAGGCCTTTCTAGAAAGATATGATAGCCCCTACTATTATATACCTCTCTTTGCTGTATTTCATCTTCCAGTTTGTACCAGCAGTTTTTCATTTTTACACTGTCCAGACTGGCAACATTTTATTCTGGGTAACCATATGCAGTAGGCTGAATAATGGCCCCCCCACAGATATTAGGTCCTAAGCCCCTGGAACCTGTAAGTGTTACAGATGGAAAGTCTTGGTGGGAGTTCTTTGCAGTTGTGATTACATTGAGGATCTTGAGATGGGGAAATTACCCTGCATTATCCAGTGGGCCCTAAATGTAATTATAAATGTCATTATTAAAGAGGGGCAGGGGGATGGGATCTACATACTGAAGAAGGCAAGGTAAGAGCAAAGCAGAGAGAGATTTGAAGATTCTGGCCTTGAAGACTGGAGTGGTGTGGCCGCAAACCAAGGAATGCCAATAGCCTTGAGAAGCTAGGAGAAGTAAGAAATGCATTCTCTCCTAGAGCCTCCAGAGGGTGGGCAGCTCTGCAAAGACTTTGAATTCATCCCAATAAAACTGTTTTCAGATGTCTGGCCTCCAGTACTGTGAGAGAATAAACTTTCTGTTGTTTTAAGTCACCAAGTTTGTGCAATTTGTTGTAACAGCCACAGGTAACTAATAGACCATGTTTAACTCCTCAGTGCTTTGGCTATATGTTGTTTCCAAAGTTGCAAATTGACCATGCAAATAGTGGTTATAAAAAAACAAAATAAACTCAATTTTAAGAACTTTTTTTTTCAAGTTAGTAATGTAATTAGTCAGCACTTTTTAGGATATGTGATTTTTTTAGATCTAATAAAATGGTATGCTCTATCTAAATGCATTCTATATGCTCCACTGAAGCCCCTTATAATAATAACTACAGGCAAAGTCTCTTGCCCCTTTCTAAAGTCTCACAGCATCTTAAATACTTAATAAGTTTTAACACTATGTTGTATTGCTATCAGAAGATGCACTGTAGTGGTGAAGGAGGTATATATAGGTTTTGGGGTATGAAAGAATTGGGTTATAATCATGGCTTTTCTATTCAGCAGCTGAGTGATCTTAGAAATGTTTCTCAAGCCCTAATCTCCTCATCTGTAAAATAAGAATAATATCTAATTCACAGTGTGATTTAGGTGTGAAATCTGCACAAGGCACATGACATAGTGTTAAATAATATTACTTAATATTATTACTATCTCTTTAGATCTGTGTGTTCACTAATTTGTCAGTCTTCAAGGACAGGAACTTCAGATTGCTTATTTTTTCTACCTTCAGAATAGTCAAGTAGATCACATTTACTAGGTAGTTGACAGGTACTTAGGAATGGGCCAAATAGATGGGTGAATGAATGAATGAATGAATGACTGGACAAGGTGTACTCTGAAATTTTGCTTATCCTACATTCTTGAAAATGAAAATCTAGAAAGTTCTATTAACTAACTATGCGCAGCCATTTCTTGCTTTCTGAGTTCAGGGTCCAACCCTGACATTTTCTTTATTTGCTTTGTATCAAAATGGCTTTCAAAATAAAAGACACAATGAGAATGGGAAAGGGGAAAGTGTGTGGGGGAGAGAGAAAAAGAGAGGGGGAGAGGGAGAGGAAGAGAAAAGAAAGAAATAGAAAAAGGAGGAGGAGGAGGAGAAAGAGAAGAGACCATGAGAGAAACTCATCTCTTCCCTTAGGTTTCTTCTAAATTAGAGTCTCGGCCAGGCGCAGTGGCTCACGCCTGTAATCCTAGCACTCTGGGAGGCCGAGGTGGGTGGATCACTCAAGGTCAGGAGTTCGAGACCAGCCTGAGCAAGAGCGAGACCCCGTCTCTACTAAAAATAGAAAGAAATTATCTGGACAACTAAAATATATATAGAAAAAATTAGTCGGGCATGGTGGCGCATGCCTGTAGTCCCAGCTACTTGGGAGGCTGAGGCAGTAGGATCACTTAAGCCCAGGAGTTTGAGGTTGCTGTGAGCTAGGCTGACGCCACAGCACTCACTCTAGCCCGGGCAACAAAGTGAGACTCTGTCTCAAAAAAAAAAAAAAAAAAGAAAAGTGTAGCTAGATGGGTGCAATGGTACAGATAAGGCATGTAAGATGAAAACAGACAAATTTTAATTGAATTCGGCGCCATGAGACATCCTTTCTGACCTCAACAGCAGCAGTGGAGAGGTAAAAAGTTTAAGGAGACACAGTAAGTTGAAGAGTGAATAAGAAGTGGGGAAATGAAGACAAGAAACAGAAATAAGTCATTCTTGGAGTGTTTTTATGAAAAGAAGCAAAAAAATGGAGCAATGGTTTGATTTAGATGGAAAGGTCAAGAGAAAATTTTTATTTTGCTGGTGTTAAATAGGGTATGTCAATAAACTGATGATAATAATTCAGTAGGAATGGAGAATAATGTTTCAAGAGAAATAAAAGATGGCTACAAGGTAAAATCCTTAATTACAACCAGGGCTTTCTCAGAAAAAGTGAATGGAGAGCAAACAAAGGGAGTCTAGAGGAATGCTTGCAAAAGAACAAAACTGAAGAAATAATGGATTGTGAGCCTAATTATACAGGAAGAGAAATTAAGATACAAGATGGCAGCTGGACAGTTAAAAAGTTTGGTAGATCAATAGATCCAAAGTCTAAATCATGGGTCAAAAGATTTTGGAGTGGATCAACTAGAGTCAAAGGCAAATGGAAGTGATCAGAGTGAAACAGTTAAGGCTCTGGTTATGAAGAGGTCTAGTTTGAGAGCATAGGAATATAGGGATTGAGGAGAGTTTTTTGGAAAGTTTGTCGGAAATGAAGACGTCAAGACACAGAGAACTGGAGGTGATGGATGGATCACATTGGCTTTACCACTGATAATAACAGCAGCACAAACTGAAAGTAAAACCCTGATCATGGAAATGAAAAAGTCTTTAGTGAGTGAGGCAAGGTGGATTAAAGGTCTACGTACAATGTCAATAGTTTAGTAAAACGGGATGAGCATCAAAGCAGCTCTGGTTTTGAATGAAGAAAACAGAAATACATACATGCTAAATTTAGAATTGTCATGCAGACTAAAAGTGATAATCTGTAAGGCACTATGTCAAAACACTCACACACAAACACATAGGCACACGCACACAAAGTATTTCATTGCTAACTAGAAATCTCATTTCATGACATAAATATGACATATATTAATACGTAGGAAGGTTTTAGAGCAAGTGAAATTTGAGCTGTAATATGTTACTTGGTGGTAATTTTTTGTAATAAAGACAACTAGAGAAATTTTCTTAAAACATCCTACATACGTACTGACACGCTGTCCTTCCTACAACGAGTTCCTTAATGACACTGACTATCTTACAAATAACTATGTTCCCAGCACCAGGTACAATCTCAGGCACACTGAACCAATATTTACTGCATGCAAAGTTCTAAGAACCTTAATTATGTGAAAAGATGTTTCTCCAATTAATAATAGAAGTATGGAAGAAGTTAAGAATCTAAATTAGCTGTTGCACAGCAAGGGGAAAATGCATTATGCTATAGTGAATCACAAGAAATTTGAATAGCATTTTCACTTATCAATCATCACATCCTTTGTACTTCAATGCCTAGCATATTTCCAATTTACTAAAATGAATGTGAATTTAAAATGCAATATATTATTTTTGTGTATGTAATAGCAAATAATTATTATGCATATTTTCAAGAAAATCAAAAGATAGGAC